>JACEGR010006467.1:0-60441 GCA_014170235.1 Listronotus bonariensis | reverse complement strand
TAAAGAAAAAGAGTGCATATAAATAATTATATGCACCTACTTACATACTTATCTACAATATCTTCCCTAGGCCTCTGGTAACAAAAGCAATATAAATTATAATTATTTATTTATGCATTGTTCTAGAAGTTAGAGAAATGCCATCCAGGTTAATTAACTTCGATGTTTAAACATTTTTTTTAAATATAAATAACCTACTAAAATATGTGTTTTTACTAATTATTTTTTAAATAATCTTTATTGTCCTATAATTTACAGTCTAGTCGAGAAGTGAGTTTCCTGCGAATAATACTTCTTGTAATTGTAAAAATATGGTCGTTGGTATTTTGAATTTGGTAAAAATCCTGAAATCAAACCAGAGCGGCTTCATTTTGTAGCTATACCTAAAAAAATATTAAAGCTGGATGAAATTTGTAAAAGATCCTAAAAGATGAGAAAATTTTAAGTAGGACAAGTTATAACTCCCGGAGTTGTAGCTCCAATATTCTTATTTTAATTTAACTTTAAAAATTGATTTTCGCGCAGCCATTTTGCCGCTGGCCTGCTGCCGCAACGCAAAGTGTGCAATATAAAATATATTTTTTAATAATACTTAAAATAAATTATAATTTTATCTAAACACTTAAAGGAACATAGTTTCAGTGAGAAAAAATTTAAACTTCCTTTTGTTAAAGTAATTTAATTGTAAATTAACATATTTTTTAGGCTTAAGTTGTACGTCAAAATATATCTTATTAGAGTTTAATAACAATAGCCATATTTTTACGATTAAAAGAACTATTATTTACAGGAAACTTACATCTCGGCAAAACTATTATGTGGCTGATATTTTTTATTTTTTTACCGACATTTACAAAAACTTAAGTAAGTTTTATAGATCTAGGATAGCTTTAGTTACTTTTGGTTTTACCAGAAATAACGGGAAATTCTTATGTTTAAGTGCGGCACCCTGTATATTTTTTGGTATTTAGAATCTACAATAAAAATTAAGCAAAATAAATTTAAAAACCAATGTAATTTAAATAAAATGCGGATGTATGCACACTTTAACATTTAAAATAACGGTTGTGTTTCTGTGATGTAAATACTGCAGTTAAAAAGCAAATTTGCAGTTTATATTTTATACAAGGCGTTCAGGAATATGTGGAAAATCTTTCGGATTTAGATAAAAGTCATAAAAATACTATACCAAGTTTTTATAAACTTTTCTTAAAAGCCTCTATTTACTGAGATATGTGCCTTAAAGGACATATCTCATTTTTAATAACTTTTATAGTGCTTGGTATAATAAAATATTTTTGTAATATGACAGATATTACCAAGGACTCCTTAAAATGGTGCCCCTTAAAACATTTTTATCATTAGGGCGCTAGGACCGAGTTGCCCTCACACAATATTATTGTAACAATACTGCTGATTATTTTTACACCCTGTAGTAGTATTTTTAGATAGCCTAAACACTTAGCTAAGAAAAAGCTACTGTTGTTTAATATACAGACTGTCCACGGATGAAGTTATCAAGAGGACAAATGGACCAAAAATTTAATTTTTTTTTCATAAAAAATTTTTGCTTGTAAAAAAATAGGATTTACGATGAGAAAATGTTGATTTTGGATACAGGGTTCGCAAAACTTTAAAAAACATGATCTTTTCCAAGAGTAAATTACTTTTATTTTTCATTTTCAAGAAAAAATATCATTTAGAAAATTTATTAAGAATAGCATTTTAAATGACTATTAATATTACAGTGGTATCAAAAAGTTTTAAAAAAACTGATTTTGGAGTTACGAAAAATTCATTATTTTTAATTTTTATAATAAAATTAACTAAAAAACTCTCATAATTTGCCTTCCAATCTACTGCTTTCTTGAAATTCCTACACAACACAGTTTCTTAGCTGTAAATTAATGTAAACAAGGCGTATTCCTCAAATTATGAAGTTTATTAAGATTTTGTTTTATTGTTTTTATGAATTACAAACATTATTTTTAATAAATTATTTTAATAGTATTTTGCTTAAAAATTAAAAATAAGGGTAGTTTACTCCTGGAGAAAAATCATGTTTTTTATTTTTTGCGAACCCTTTATACAAAATTAACATTTTGCCTTCGTAAATCCTCTTCTTTTTGCAAGCAAAATTTTTTCTGAAGAATGATTTTTTTGAAAAATAAAATTTTTGGTTCATTTGTCCTCTTGTTAACCCCATCCGAATACAGCTGTAGATAAATTAAAGCGTTTTCGACAAAAACAAGTTTTTGTGTTTTGAAAACATCTAAAAACATTTAATTATTCTGTTGCAATTAGCACTGAAATTTTTTTTAGAAGAAATAAAATAATTAATAATAAATATTTTTTATTTTTACGACAATAAAAATTAATGTTGCAGCATTGTAGAGAGTTTCAAATTCTATAATAGTTAAAGCTAGAAAAGCGCATTTTAAGCTGACATACAAAATTATTCCATACAACCTTATTTAAGCAAAAATTGTTTTTAGGAAAACGATTCAATTTATCGATATCAAACAGAAGACCTATTTTTAGATAAGTGTTTAGGCTATTTAAAAATACTACTTTTATTACTCTAATATACAGAGTGTAAAAATAATAAGCACTATTGTGTAGTCCACCCTGGCTCCCTTTATAATCGCAACAGTTCTGGAGGAAACCATTTTAAGAATAATAATAATATAAGGATTTAATATCAATATACAGAGGCGGCAAACCAATTGGAAACAATACTCAAAAAATAATTTAATAATTTTTATAAAGAAATGTATGCGAGAAATTTCAAATTTTATTTCAATGATACTTTCATTGTACTTTAACTTTTTATTTTTATAAATAATCAAACATAAGTAAATATTTTTCTACCAATTTATTTTTTAACTTATATAAAAATGCAAATTCTGAGTGGCAAACTAATTGGAAATGTTAAGATGCATATAGAAAACATCAAGCAGATATATCTTTAAAATGTCACTTATCATTAAGGTTACAAGTTATCATTTGTTTGCTGTCAAAATTTTGTTTGGGCTTCAGTTGAATGTCATTCTTCTTTCAAATATGGGTTTGCAAAAAGTTGTAATGAAACTGAAAGACAAATTATAATTAACTCAAACAGAAAAGGTTATTCGTACAAGAATATTGCTGAAACAGCTACCCGTTTGAAAAAGGCAGTATTTAATGCTATTCATCATTTTAACTTACATGGAACAGTTAAAAATGTCCTCAGAAACAGACGTCCTAGAAAAACTAGTGCAAAAACAGATCGTTGTATCGTTCGCCTTTCAAAAGCTGACCTACATAAAACAGCTGTAGACATATGGAAAAAAGTTTTTGTAGAAAATCCACAGCAATTTAGCGTTAGAAGCGTTCGTAACCGTTTACACGAAGCAGATATTTGTGGAAGGATTCCAAGTAAGAAACCACTAGTATCGAAAACGAATCGAAGAAGTCGTTTGGAATTTGCAAGACATCATCTTGCTTGGACTATTCAACAATGTAAGCAAGTGTTATGGTCAGATGAAACCAAAATAAATAAATTTGTTTCAGATGAAAAACGCTTTGTTTGGCGTCCACCAAAAAAGAATTCGATCCTAGTTATAGGAAAAAAACTGTAAAATTTGGAGGTGGTTCCATCATGGTATGGAGTTGTTTTTCTTGGGATGGTGTTGGACCACTTTGTAGAATAAATGGTACCATGGATCAGAATGAGTATATTAATATAATGCAAAATGTGATGCAACCCTACGCAGAAGAAAATTTATCAGTATTATGGAAATTCCAGCACAACAATGATCCGAAGCATTCTGCTAGATGAGTTACAGCCTGGCCTCAAGATAATCCAGTTGAAGTTCTGGTTAGTGGACGCCATCTTGCCGCCATAAAACAGGCAAGGGCTGATATTCCGATTAACACGTGTAAATACTTAGTAGAGTCTATGCCTAAAAAATGTTTGAAGGTAATTGAAGCAAATGGCCATCCAACTAAGTATTAGATGCTATATTTAGTATATTGTGTTTGTAGGTAGAAAATCTTTAATTTGAAAATTACGTTTCAAATTAGTTTGCCGCTCAGAATTTGCATTTTTTTTTATATAAGTTGATAAATTAATTAGTAGAAATAAGTACATGTTTGATTATTTATAAAAATATAAAAGTTAAAGTACAATGAAAGTATCATTGAAATTTCTTGTAAACATTTTTTTTGTATAAAGATTATTAAATTGTTTATTTATCCTTTAAGGGCACATATTTTAGTTAAAAGGGTCTTTAGAAAATATTTTATAGAAACTTATCATAATTTTTTATGTGTTCTATACGATCTGCGGGATTGCTCACATATTGGACACCCCGAATATTAATCATGTACTTTTATAAACGAGGTAAACCCATAAGTAAATTGTTTTATAGCCATCTATTTGTATTCTCCCAACATAGGTAGAAGCGATAAAAGACTATGAAGTTTGACTCATAGTGGATTTGGCAGGTACCAGGTACCAAAGTTTAATTCATTGAAACAAAACTCTCGTCATTTTGTAAAAGCTAAATTTTATATGGTACTTGGGTACTATCAGAAGATATTTTTTAGTTGGCAGTTTTGTCAGATCCAACCTCTTCGTAGACAAACATTTTTGTGTGGCCCATGGTCCAATGAAGTATGTCCTTAAAATATTTTGATGTATACCGAGTGTTCCAAAAAACAACTTTTTAAAAACTACCACATAGCAATAACTTTATATTGAGGCACATTGAAATATTTTTAGGACATTTATATTTCAAAACCCTGCAAATCATACAGAAGACTTTTTGTTATACTTTGTTAAAAAACAGAACAATAAGGCGACCCCAAAATGGTTGTCTTACAAGGGGGTTGAAACTGTCTTTTAAGAGCGTTCTGGTTTATAAATTAAAACTTAATTTTAGTATTAGTATTTGTACACGCCCAAAATCTATCTGGAAAGAATGGGACTGCTTCGGTCCTAGTCCCGGGGTATACGAGCTGGCCCTGTTTAGCCCTATTGACCCCTATGAACTGGCCGGTCTGCTGAAACAATATAAAAAAACCCTCCGAAAATTAAAAATAAAAATCTAATTATAAAACGACGTGTCGGTAGCAAGTCTGCCACCGTTGCCAAGTTAAAATTAAGTTAAAAAATAAATAATTTACTTATATTTAAATTTAAAATGATTTAAATTTTAAGCTTTTTGATTTATCAAACTCTGAAAATAGTCTAACATTTGTGTCATGAGACAAAAAAGGTGATGAGTTAGTTGAGCTTTTAAGTTGAATTTTCCTGAAGATACTTTGATATCAAGCAAGAGTACCAGATGTTATTTAAATTATCTGATATTGATGCTACACAATTATCTTTATTTAATATTATATATATATATATATATATATATATATATATATATATATATATATATATATATATATATATATATATATATATATATACATATATATATATATATATATATATATATATATATATATATATATATATATATATATAGTTACTGGCTTTAAGCCTTCTTTTCGCACTTGCGCAATTTTATACTTTTTCCTGATTTGGTATTAACTTTGAAAATTTTTATCATACAGTAAAAAAATTTGGGTTTATAAACTAAGCTCTTTACTATAAAAAAATCTCTTAATAACCGCAACGACGAATAAGCTTATTACACCCATCCCGCCATCTTTTGACAGTTTAAAAAAACACAAGAAAACCTTAGTGTTAATTTAGAATAAAATGCTTAAACAAACTAAGTGAATTTTTAGCACATGCAGTGGCGTAGCTACTAAGCTACTAACTGGAGCAAGGCGAGGCAGTGCCCCGGGGACAACAAGATCAAGGAGGCCCCTCGGACTCTGACTTACAAAGTATAAATTGAAGTAGGTAGTGCAAATGTGGGTAATTTTTAAAAAGTTGCAGCAACTTTTTGACTTTGATGAAACTTAGTATACCTCTTTGAGCCGCAGTGGTACACATTTTGAACCACCTGCTGTTTCGCGGCGGTGGTACAAAATATGGATGCATGTTCTTTACAACTGTTCCGCCTTTTATATTGTTCAAAATGGAAGTAAAGAAAGTTAAAATTAATATATATTTTGGTTTATTTCACCAAAATACTTCACTTGTGTAGGCTCTAAAATAATATTACTATAAAAGATAATTGCTTATTATATTTAAATTGACTTTGTAAGATGGTACCTTTTTGTACCGCCGCTACTTATAGGATTTTTTTATTTTTATTTTATTTAAAAAAATCTAAATATTACGAGACAATATTTTTTTTTCGATTGGTTTATATGAATATAGAAGAGTTCTATAGGAAGATAGAACGTTGGTATGAAATGAAAGAACCATTACATTTCTATATTGATTCTAAAGTAGATATCTTAGACATTAAAAAAACATTAAAACCTAAATCTATGTATATATCCTAAAATACTAAAATATTTTTCAGCCAGCAATAAGTACAAAAAAAATGATGGTACAGAATTTCACGATTTTAAAATAACAGTAAAATACTAAGGGTGTCCAGTAAGATTCAATATTCCTAAACCTACTCCTCCACCTATATTTACAAAAAACATTGTCTTGCCAGAATTTATAAGGGATATTTTAAATCCTACTTTTTTGATATTTTTAATATATTTATAAATAAATATTCTATTTGCTTGGCTTTTTATTTCTAAGGTAGAAATGTTATTTTTTTGCTTGCAGCTTGGTGGTATAAAAAGTGTAACATCCCATAAAAGGTAAAATAATAAAAAAAAAATATATACATAAAACACTTTTTATATATATTTAAAGTGTTAGATATTAAAATATTTGTATTTTTAAGAAAATTAAAAAAATCAACTAACTGAATCAATTCAATTGGGCATTGAAACCTATGTTCCACACACCATCAAGAACCCCAAACAATCCGATAACAGACCCTGGTTTTCCAAATCTTGTGATAAAGCTAAAATTTTAAAAGTTGAGGCTCACAAGAAGTTTCTACGGGATCCTAGTGCAGAAAACCGACAGGCCAGCATTGAAGGAAGAAACTACTACAATCAAACAATTTCTGAAGCTAAAGACTCATTCGACAATCGTATTAAAAACAAAGTTCTTTCTTGCTCAAATGGCAGAAAATCTTTCTGGTCCTTTGCGAAAAACATAAGTAGGAATTTTTGTACCAGTTTTTTCCCACCACTAACTTTGGAAGATGAAATTATTTCTACCGCTAAAGGAAAGGCGGAACTACCTATTTGCCAAACAATTTGCTGCCAATTCAACTCTTGACCCTCCCGTAAATCATTCAATTCCAGCGGTTACCCCAGTTTCTCATAAAAGGCCCCATATTATTTTTAAAGTAATACACATTAAGCGTATCCTTTCGTTCCTTAACACCAAGAAATCGTCTGGGCTGGATGGCATACCAGCAATCGTTTTAAAAAAATGTGCTCCTGAACTTGCACCAATCTTAACTCGGCTCTTTTGAATTTCTTACGACACAGGTATCTTTCCGAAGAGCTGGAAAGCTGCACGTGTTCAACCTATTCCCAAAAAAGGATCTAAATTCCTTCCAACTAAGTATAGACCAATTTCAATTCTCTCAGTTCTTTGTAAAGTAATGGAAAAATTAATTAATTCACAAATTCTTAAGTACTTAGAAAAACACAAAATTTTGCATGACAGGCAGTATCGATTTTGCCACAAAAGATCTACAGCAGATCTTCTTTCTTTCGTATCACACTGTTGGAATAAGTCTCTTGAGTTTCTAGGTGAGTCCCAGATCGTTGCTCTTGATATATCCAAAGCTTTTGACCAGGTCTGGCATGCCGCACTTCTTAATAAACTTTCCTCCTATGGTCTTTCAACTAAACTCTGTACTTGACTCTCTAGTTATCTATCTGATCGACGTATATCAGTTATTGTGGACGGCCATTCTTACAGCTTTCACCAAGTAAATGCTGGAGTTCCTCAGGGCTCAGTTCTGGCACCAACATTGTTTCTTCTTCACATCAACGACCTTCTCTCGTCCACAACTAATTTCATTCATAGTTTCGCCGACGATAGTGCCCTTCACTCCAGTTTTCAGGTTCCTAAACCCATCACTAAACCTGACTTGGAAAATAAACGCAAAGCGATGCAGATATCTCTTTCGCAGGGTCTTAATTTAATATTGGATTGGGGCGCCAAAAATCCCGTCCATTTTAAGGCACCCAAAACACAATCATGTTCCTTGTCGCGAAAAGAGTCATCAAATACTCATCCTCTACTTATGAGCGGCCAAGTTTTACAGAGCAAGGACACCTTCAATCTTGTGGGCGTCACGTTTGAAAGTATCCTTTACTGGCATAAACACATTGTATCTATAGCCACGACAGCTTCAAAAAGCTTCGATTTCTCTTTCGAGCCAAAAAATATTTTTCCGCTTCTAATTTATACACTTTATATGTGTCCCAAATCGACCTCCCTTAGAATATTGTTCTCATATCTGGGGCATGGCGTCCCCCACAACCCTAAGCATTCTTGATTCTATTCAAAGAAGAGCTATTCGTCTCACTAATGATCCTTCACTTACAGAAAGGCTTCCCTCTCTTGCCCATCGCCGGGCAGTGGGGGATTTATCGCTTTTTATAGGTACTTCCATGGCTTCTGCTCTGAAGAATTGTCCAGTATAGTTCCTCCACTCACAGTTCCCAACAGAGAAACTCGTGGTTCCGAGCTTATGCATCCCTATACGGTCCAACTGGACGGGCCCCGAACTTCTCACTTTGTTCGTTCTTTTATCCCTAGAGTTTTTAGATTGTGGAACCTGCTGCCCGCGGGAGGTCTTTCCTTTTCCCCCAAATCTTCAAGTATTTAAGTCCCGTGTCAACAAACTTCCTCTTACCTCGCTTAAGACACCCACGGTACGTTAGTATTTAGGCTTTTATACAAATCTGGCGGAAAATTTTGTTCTCGAGATATCCATCATTAAAGTTAAAAAAAAAACCGTATACCAAATTTCATTTAAATCGGACTTGCTGCAACTTCTAGAATTTTTTTTTATCTTTTGGACAAACCACGAAGGCTAGAGCCAGAGCAGAAGCCATGGAAGTACTTTATAAAAAAGCGATAAATCCCCCACACAGCCCGACGATGGGGCACAGAGAAGAAAGCTTTTGTGGTAAGTGAGAGAGGATCATTAACCTTACCATAAATTACCAACTTTTGTCCCATAAACTAGAATTTTAAAGAAATGTTTTTTTTTTTTTTGTTGGAGCATGTCGAATTAGGTACAAACGATTCAAAATAGTGTATAGTTGGGGGCCCTTTAATTTTTTGCCCCAGGCTCTTTGCTTACCTAGCTACGCCAGTGAACAAATGCAAAAGTCATGACCGAAAAATTATATAAAACTAAATCTTCCCAATTTGGTCAGTTTCAAAATCTACAAATGCTGGACAGTACTTACTGACAGAGAGAAACTTGCAGCGCAGGGAAGAACCAAGCAGCTAATTGTATTTTTAAAAAAAGTAAACGTTGCTTTTATCACTAAATTTTTAAGGATTTTTGCCCGATATTGCTTAACAAAACTATAGTATTTAACAAAAATATAATATTTCCCCCAATTTTTACACAAAGTAAAATAAAAATATTTTGAATTATAAGTAAAACCTTTAACTTTTTAACACGGTGCTGTTTCTCAAAATTTTTGAAATTAAGATAACAATTAAGGAAAATTACTTATAAGTTTTAATAAAAATGACTACATTTTAAACCTGGCATTTTTTAAAAACACAATAAAATCAAATATCAAATAAAAAGTCATTTGGGCAATATTGTTAATACTAATTTTAATATTTTGTTGAGTAAGTTGTTAAGATTAATAGTAGATATTTAGAGTTTTTTTAAGATAAGTAGTGCAAAACTTGGTGATACTGCCTAGGGTTTTCATTCAATATTGTATAACGTAAACAAACAAAAAAAAAAAACAAATTTAAACGAAGTTACAAAAAAATGTAGTACAGATTTAATGGGCTTATTAGAATATCCGCAATAAGGTAGTCACAGAAACCAGTGAGGTATGAAAACCATTCAAAGTTAAATACAGTTTAAGGTACTGATTCAAACTATGAATATTTATTATTTCAAGGCCATTTCGCACCTGATGCTTACTGAACAAGAACCGTTGCATTAAGCAGATTATTGACTCAAATAAAAAGCGTTTTTACTATACAGGTCAATCTTGCCTATTTTTCTGGTCATTATCTTTTACCAATTAGATTTGGTTTGATATAGTTAACTTGAGATTACGTGAACAAATAGTAATATTACAATTTTTGTCTTACATTTATAGCGGAACTAAATACAGCTTTCACAATTTTTCATTGTCAAGATCAAAATTAATATAAATGGGTTTTATTTTTCTAACTGAACATTTGTTAAAGGGCAAAATAATCTAGGATGTGCAATGATTTAAGAGGGTTTAGCAAAATGATGATTGGCGATAAAAACACAAAAGTATATTTAACCGACTTCAAAAACGAGGAGGTCCTTAATTCACCGCGTATGTTTTTTTTGTGTATATTACGCGATTACTCTGGCATTTGTGGGTTGATTTTTAAAATTCTTTTTTATTTTAAAGAGTACACCTTCGCGGTGGTCCCCTAAAAACAGAGTCTGGATCGCGAGAAAGAAAGGTACTAGACTTGTTTTTTCGGCAAGGCTGACTCCAGTTTTTGCGGCAAAGCTGACTGAAAGACAAGCGGATTGCTGCAGCCCCGTGTGTATCGATTTACTGCAGACCCACGTGTATCAATTTATAAGCTTTTGACAGATAAATATATTCTACCAATCTACAAGCGGTTAGTTGCAGCCCCGTGTGTATCGATTTATTACAGCCCCCTGTGCATCGATTTATAAGCGTTTAATAGAAAATATAAGGAACTAGACAGAGTATAGGTAGGGGTCATGGTAAGTTCTGGTTAATTATATTTTTTTAATTCCTTAATTAAACCTTCATTGCCGTCCAGAGCCTATAAATCGAAAGAAGCAGCAGCTAACCGCTAAAAGAGGTGCTAGTAGTATTTTTAGTAAATATTTACCGATTTAATTGTAATAGTAAGAAACTAAAAGCTAAAAATACTTATTAAAAAATTAAACCGACTTTAAAAAAATTATTAAAAGTCACTAAAAAGTTTAAAAAAGTCGGGTAATAAAATATGTGCCTAATTACTTAATGTTAATAACTAAATAAATATAAAATGTGATACTTTTATGCAATATGCTATGACCCGACTTCTTTTTTATTTTATTTTTTTTTTTGAATTTTTTATTGACTTTTAATAATTTTTTTGAAGTCGGTTTAATTTCTTTTTAAATAATTATGTAATTATATGCTTTCTTTTATTAAGTAGTGTAAATAAAGTTATAAATACAAATTATAAATGAGGAGCCTAGTTTAAAAGTGCACATTATCTATTTTTACTATTTAATACAACATTGAGACAAATGTCCTAATAGTTGTATTACTTGAGCGCTAAATTTAATTAATTCACTTTTAAGGCCATGACTATATTCATAACAGAGTGTTCAAACTTGCGTGTAAAAATGCACCACATTCAATGTATAGGTTTTGTTGATTTTTTATTAGATATAACAACCTAATTTTTTAGATTGTATACTTTAAAACAAGTAATACCAAATGCTTTTACACATAGCTTATTTAACGATACCGTAGTCGATGAATATATAAAAACAGAAACAAAAATTGCTGGCAGAGGGCAAAATGCAGATAACTAATATAGTATATTAATACTACTTTTAAATTTGTTTTTGAAAAGCTATTACTTTTAAATATTAGATAACGACATTGACCACTATCTAAAAAACAACTGCGAGACGTATTAAACCAACAAAGCAAATTAAAAAATAGGTATTGAAACAGTTAAATTAAATAAACCAAAAATTTATTGCAAATTTTAATTTATAACATATACATTGTGTCCAAAATTGGTAGGTTATGTATTGGGATATTGGAAACTATAAGAGATGCCGTTTCTTGTTTGGTTTTTAAGTTATTTTGAAGAACCAAAAATGTGCATTTTAAAAAGTGCTGTAGTTTTTTTTATTTCAAATAATTTTTGGTATCTGTGAAAACATTTTCAGGGCAACTTTTTCAGAGCCATGCATTTCTGTATTTTAGATTTTCATTTTGAAGTTTCGGTTTTGAGATACCATCATCAACTTTCGTTTTTCTAATGGCGGTCATTTTGTTTTTTTGCACATGTATAGCACATTTTAGGTATCCAATAAGCACCTATGTTAGAAAAGGTAATTCAAGTTAACTTTTAACTTTTATCAACTTATTTACCCCAACAAAGATGGATATTTACCTTTGTGGATCGGCACATTAAAATATTTATTAACAACATTAGGCTGTTACCGTTCTATCAAAAACAGTTTTTATGTTTATTTTTATATCTACAAAATACAAAAACCTAATTTATGGTCTCCAAATTGACACGAACACAATTATAAAGTCTCTAAAAAACAATGTTCCTTTCGTATTTTTAATAGGTACCAATTAAATTGCATATGGGAGTTTTAACAAAGGCAAACAAAATATTAGTTTAAAAAAATAATAGGAATTTTAATACAAACAAACATTCAAAAATATTTTGCAGATTGATTTTCATAATCCTGCCATTAAAAAGTAAAAAAGTATAAAGCTGCCATCAAAAAGTTTAACTTTTTTAAAATATTGATTTTTTAGGATAACAACGGTAATTAATAAATAAAAAATAAGAAAAAATAGCAAAAAACATGCTAAAATTTAAAATAGGAGGTTAGAAATAAATGTAGAAAACACCGTTTTTCACATATTCTTATTAAGTTAAATTTGGTTTTTCAACTGCGTTTATGCCAATTGAAATAAAAAATAATTTTGGTTTTTGTATGTTATGTTATGGGTACAGCTCGATATAATTAACACATATTCTAATGTGCTGATGCACACAAGGTAAATATCCATCTTTGTTTGGGTATATAGGTTTATAAAAGTTAGAAATTAACTTGCATTAGCTTTCTCCACATAGGTCCTTATTGGAAATTAAATAACAATTGTTTCTAGAGTTAATGGCTTCCGCAGTCATGGCCAACTTGGACAAAAAATTAATTTTGACGACTTTTGACATAAAAAAATACCCATAAAGTGTTAAACATAATTTTAAAAGAAAAACAAAACGTTCATTAAAAATGTACAAAAAACAAAATGGCCGCCATAAGAAAAACGAAAGTTGGTGATAGTATCTCAAAACCGAAAGGTCGAAATTAAAATCTGAATACAAAAATACATTGCTCTTAAAAAGTTGCCCCAATAACTATTCACAGACTTCAAAAATTATTTTAAAGAAAAAACTACAGCACTTTTTCTAAAATGCACATTTTATTTTTTTTTTTAACTCTTAAAACCAAACAAGATACTACCGTTATCAAAACGGCATTAGATTAACCATTAAATTACTTATAACTTTTCCCATTTAACCATCTTTCTATCTCTTATAGTTTTCAATATCCCAATACATTTCCTACGAATTCTGGACACACTGAATAACCAAAGAGAATAACGAAATATGCCATCACTGAGTACCTTCCTTACAAGTAACGTACACTGTCTCTAAAGTTCCCTTAGACAATAAAAATGATATGAACACTAGGGAAATTAGGATTTTGTAATATTACACCTTAAAACAAAAAATAAACTGGCAACTTAATGTTTTGTTTCATTTTAAATTAGCCATAAATAAGTAGAAAAAAAATAAAACATATGTAAATCATGTTTAACTAACTAGTTACATTTTATACTCAGACTGAAAAAGTAACCTACTATAATTTAAACTAAATATTTTTATGAAAACAGGGGAGAAATTTAATTTAAAATAATTGTATACATTTCATAAACTTAAACCTAATTATTATAAAATAAAGCATAGAAATATTATCAAGCTAAATATATAATAAATGTATTCTGTTTGAGCCATGCATCAAAGTGAATATTATATTTGGATCCTTTTAAAATATATATCTGATTAATCTTAAGATTACATGTAGTTGCTTCTATTTATGCCTAAGTTAGAGATAAACTATATTTATATTAGATTTAAGTTTAAACTACTTTTCTGTGTGTGTAAGAAAATAATGTTTGACATTTGTAGGACGTCCCAGACCTTAACACCACCAAAACGGGTACACTATCGGCATTGACACAAAAACAGATTTACGGTAATGATAAACCCGATACTATAGATATTTTATATGCAACAAAAATAGTACATTACCACCAACCTAATATTTATTACTTTCATGGTCAGACTATACTAACACATAAACCTTCTAATCGTTAGCAGTATTACGGTATGTCCTGCAAACCAACATTACTTGCAGGTCAAAATTTATATAATTACTTTGCAACAAAAAACTAAAGTGTTTAAGTTAACTTTTTTACTAAGTTTTTACATATTAGATTTTTGGGTCAAGTAAAGTAGGAAATATTGCTTCCTTTTCTGGGCTTCTCTTAGCCTAAAAAAGTTAAATACAGCAAATTTTTAAATTATGTTTAAATTAATATAAATTATTAGCAACCATATGTTGTTATTTAGGAACTCTGTGCTTAATATTGGAACTATTTTACCAACAATACAGAAAACCCGCTTTTGGTATGTATTTTATAAAAATAAATGTCAATAATTATTAGGGCACGTGCATAATAAAAGATACATTATTATAAAAGATATTTTATAAATTTACATAATAACTTAAATCGTACCAGGTTTTTTTATTCAAGTTTTTTCTTCTCTGTTGACTTAATAAAATGTCCTTTTTGCCAAAAATCTCTTATTTAACCTACGTAAAAGTTAGATTTTAATTTATAATTAAAAAAGGACCTAGCACTTAATTTACAACAAAATAAAAATAGAAAACAAAAGACATAACCGATTTCTAGTCGCAGAAAACATTTAAGGTTATTTTTTATCTACACGTTTACTTAAAGCTTTAAATTTGTAATATAAAATAATAAAAATCTTTATTATTGTTTTGCAATGAAGTACTTAAATCATGATTACAAGCAACCAAGTATTCAAATTTTACAGTTTACGAGTCAAACATTTAATTTTAAAAAGTTATTGCTAATACCATTTTTGTGGTAGGCAGTTTAACTTAATTTTGATCCATACTTCGTTTTTATAAATTTCTACAAATATAATTTATTAATAATTTAATAATTATTTAAAATTATTGGTTTAGCCGTAAAAAAATTGTCCTTACCTACCCGTGGTACGTAATAAAAGAAGTGAAGTATACTAACTGCCTCGAAAGGAAAAAATACCAGTTATCTTTAGTTGAACAATTAAAGTTACTCTATATGCCTATATAACATGCAGCTTCTGCCCAGTTCCCTGCATACTGTCGCTGTTTATGACTCCTTTTAAAATGCCATTACTGAAGCAATGGAGCGCAAGAAACTTGCGCTGCCCACCTCCCAGCCCAAATCTTCTCACCGCTGTGAAAGTAAGCTTCATGTCAGGGCATTATTACTTCTATAAAATTTGTTCCTGCATCGATGCTGAGAGCATACGTAATGAGGTGGATATTTCTAATAAAAATTGTTAAGTAAACGTTTAGATAAAAACTATATACAGAGTGTTACAACTTGTTTTTAAGAAAATTTAAGGGCAGATCCTACATCTGAAAATATAAGAAAAAGTTTATGTAAACATGAGTCCAGTAACGCTTTTGTTTTTTCCGACTGGGCTTCAAATTTTTCCGTCTTTGTCATTACATTTTACATTTACTAAAAACCCGTTAAAATATTCAGATGTGTTTTGGTAACGGTGTTGTATTATTACAGGTCACATTTCTCACCTCCGCTTAAATAATTTCACAACCAAAAAAAAAAATCGTTTTAAATTTAATATTTGATTTAGAATATTTTATAATTTGTTATACTGAACTCGATAAGTTTAATCTCTCTAGTCTATTTTTGTACCCAGTAACACTGAGGTTGTTATAACGTTGGCAAAAACCAATTAAAACTAATATTCTCTTTGTTTTTTAATAAGATATGTTTTAAATTATTATACAATTTAAGCGGATTTGCGATTTGTACTAACCAGCACAGAAAATTGATTTCCAGAACTTAATTCAGGTTCAAAATGTAAAACAAATTTAACATTACAATAGAATAATAACTTGTATGATGCATGGTAATGACAAATAAATGTCTTAAACAAAATTAGTTCTTCAATAATAATTTTCTTAAAACAAGGTTTTTTTAAGTTGTAACTTTTTTGAGTGAAATGCAATACATTAACTATTCCTGTCGTTATGTATTCCAGTAAACATTAATTTAATAAATTAATACAAAAAACTTACCATTTATGACTTAATTTTTAATAAAATAAATTAAGTTTAAAAGTTTGGTGGAAAAAAATAGGAATATTTTACCTCATTGACAGAATTTTATTAAAAAATCTATTCATCAAATCAAATAACTCAATATCTTATTATTTTATCAAAAACTGTTTAGTTTTGTACACTGCAGTTAAAGAATTAAAAAATAATAATGTTTTCTATTTTGGGATTAAATATGACGTATTTTAATATAAGAAATGATGTAAAGAAGAACTGACCGCCTTAATGAAGAGCAATTTTTCATAAAAAAGAAAATTCTCTTGTCCCACTACCAAATAAAAAGTTTTTTTATAGGTAGTATTTGTCTTTCTGTATTAAGGTCATCCTCTTTATTGCAGCCATGATACGGGGATACCGCAATAAGCGTGCCTCAAAATAGAAAAAATATGAAAAATAAAGTAAAAGCTTTGTCACTAAATAAAGACTTTTAAAAAAGGTAAATCATTTTCTCATTTTAAAAATTTTATGGAAAATATGAAAAGGTTCTTTGAATGTAACAACTTTGTGTGCAAAATAAACACCTATATATTTTATTACTATATTTAACTTTTTTAGTTTTCCTTTTCTTAAGATAGATATTAGGTTGGATAGTCGTGTTGAAGTCACGTTTCACATATGATGCGGCTTTATAGATTAACTCATTTATTGGAAATTTATCAATAGCTATTATCTTTAATAATATTGTATAAGCAAAAATAATATTAAACTATAATTGTTGTTTTCTGGGTAAAGTATTACTTAGAATTAAGTCATTAATTATTGAGTTTAATAAATAAATAAAGTTAATGGCAGAAAAAAATATATTTTTTTATATTGTATTGATTTAAAAAAATGTTATTAGATGTTGATAAAAAATATCAATTTTACAAATCTTAATGGTAATGTAGTGCAGATAATTTTGTTAAAATTTGAGATAGATTTTTGTATTATCTTATTAAATTTTAATATTTAAGTAATATTAAATTGACAATAAATGACAGATACCATACTTGCAACTCGTTAAAAAATCCGATTTTATTTTTGGTTCTAAGAGCCTTGCTTATTGATGATTTCTGACATATTTCTTACTCACCTATTTGTATAAGTTCTAGGATATCAAAAAATATTCTTACCTAAAACAAAAAAATGTTTTTAAATCCTTTTAAATAATAACACGTTTAAATTTTGTGAAGCTTATAAGTAAAAAAAAACAATTTTACTACAAATATATACAAAATGTATATTCTTTTTTTTGTAAAAGGACCCTCCTCAATTCTTATGGTAAGTGGCTTGAGTCCACCCCTACTATAGATCTACAGATAGAGCTGTAGGTAGTAAGGATCTGATTATACAGGCTGGCGCACCAAAGACGCCTCATACAAAAATGTATCATATTTTAAACATATTTATGACAAAAACAAAAGTTTAATACAAACTACCTTACTTAGTGCGGACTTTGTACTCAATGTTACATTGCTAAAATATAAACAGTGCTATAACCTAAATTTATTTATTTTTTTTGAGAAATTATAAAAAATAAAAATGTTTAAAAACTAAAATTTCATATTAGCTACCTTTAGATGCAAATTAGTAGCCTATTTAAAACGGAGCATTCTGTATAGTAGTCCATTTTTTGATATTAGAAATAAAACTAAGGTAGAATTCTATAGTAATCCCTATACCAAAAATGTGAGATTTATAAAGTACAGAAAAATTTTGCATTATTTAATACCCTGTATATTTCGGCATTACAATATTAGAAATTTTTATTTTTTTTTTATTTAGGTGTACCTACTTCTGGTTTTGAGCTGGATACTAAAATGTGGGGATATCTTTGGACTAAGTCTGCACAATAATAATTTAAATAAAAAAATCTAACCGTTTCTTCTTATTTTATAATCAAACATATTTTTTATGTTGCATTTTAGGCAATTTAATAATAATTTTATATGGTGTGACGTCCCTGCCACATAAAATATTTTATACAAAATATGTTCATTTATTATATTATTCTATATTCTAGCCTTATATAAATTTTATATAAAAGAAGTTTAAAAAAGCATAAGTAAGACAGAAAGTAAATTAAAATCATAGGAGGTACCTAAATTCTCAACTTAGCAATAATTCAACTTAGAGGCGTTGTGCCCATAAGAACATAAAAAAATACCACTTTTCATAATAGTCCGGGAGGTAGCAACGTTGGGAAAACAAGAATTTTAGGTTGGCTAATTTTTTGATATGTTGTTCTCGCTTTTTCGGGTAGATCCTTGGCTGTCTGGCTGACGGTAGTGGTTGCGTTCACGTGTAAGCTGTGACCTGTGTCATTTGCAGCTGTCACTGTTATGTCAAAAATGCAGACCTTGGATATATATTATTGTTCCAAGTTTTATCAAAATATACTGAATGGTTCAGAAGTTCGAAGGAAGACGACTGTATAATTAGCAATGATAAAAGTGTCTGTCAATTAAAAAATATGTTTGGTAAACCTATCTTAAGACAAGAAATTGAAAATTAGGTTTTTAAAATGTTTTTAAAACCTTGGATTACCTGTACAGAAAAGATGCGTAATAATATCGGCAACCACTACCGGCAGCTAAACAGCCCAGGGTCTATCAAGAAGAGGAAGAAGAACAACATATATGAAAAAACCAGCTGACCTAAAATTCTTTTTCGAAAACGTGACTAGCTTTTATATTATAAGGATCGAGCGGGATCCTTTAACTACCTTACTTTTTACTAAATTATAATATTTAAGCTTGTAATGATGTGCAGATTTTTAACTTGTAACACAAGTAGGCCCTAAAACAAATACAAAACATTCATTTATGTGTGATCTCCAATGTTTAGCTTTTAAATTATAATAAATAAAAATAGGTTTTCACACCTAAAGTACTTAAAAAACCTAATTTTTAATTGTACAAAACAATAAACATAAAATTTACTAAATTAATTAGTTAGTTTAGTCAATATAGAGCAAATTATTAAGACTTGCAATTAAAAAAGTATGTTTTGTAGGAAACGCTATAAATATTTTTGAACGATGGTAAATTTTATTTGAAAATGATGTTTTAAAAAAACTTGATGCTGCCCCAAATAGGGAAAAGTGTGTAAATATTCTAACGGATAGGAGGTAGTGTGAAGATACAAGAAAAAGTAATATAAAAATTGTATTTTTCGATTCCCGAAAATGAAAAATTACCAAACAAACCATAATTGGTTGGAGTTCATTTTTAGAAAGGTAATTATATTAATTATTATACCTATAAATTTTTATTGTATGTACGGACGTTTGTCAAAAAAAATAAAAATTGTTAAAATTAAAGCTAAATTTGAAAGGAGAAAGCTTGGACCGAAAAATACTTGTTGAAGGAACTTTAAAAGAAGTAACAACATTTTTTGATACCAGTTCCAAATAGAAATTCAGAAACCTTACTTGATTTTATTAAAGACTGGGTCCTCAAAAGAATCATGATTGTGTCAAACTATTGGAAGTCATATCGAAATCCTAACAAACACTGTCAGTTATATCTAGCAGTTACCAATATTTTAAATTTTGCAAATGCTAAGAGTGGTAAGCTAATAATTTAAAAAATCTGCTACAAGCAAAACCTTTTAAGTATAAATGTTGTTTTAGGTGCTTATATGAAAAAAAAAAAATAGCCTGCGTGAAGATCGGCGAGTGTGGCGGTGTAATATCCAACGATATAAAAAAGAGGGTACCATTATGTGGAATATGAATATTGCTTTAAGAGGCAATACAGACAGAAAGATAGAATTTTAGCCTTTCTTATACTGCCCTTAAAAATCCTTAGTTTTTGGACAAAATTCTAAGTTTTTAATTTAATTTATATATTCCTGTGTGCCCACGGATGCACTTAACTATCTTTATAAAAATCTTGGCTTCATCTACAATGTAAAAAAGCAAAAAACAAAAAGTGTAAAAAGATACACATTTTCGCGATTTTTAACAATGACTAATGGTAGGTACATCGTAAAAATTGAATCCGATTGGACGGATCGCATTGAACCTAATACCGTACCCTTCGTCCTAGAATTTATCTAATGCAAATAATCCGGTTCTAAATTCTCTAAAATTTGACAAAAAAGTATTTACATTAGAAAGAAAGCAAACAAATAAAAATAAACTTCTTACCTTACTTTTGTGGAATTTTTTAAATTAATTTCATTTAATTTCAGAAAATAAGAACTCAAACCGCAAAGAAACACTATTACAATATTTTAGCAAATATGTAAGCTTATTCTATTTTGCACTATTTCGTTTCTATTCTAATCAGTTGTTTTACTTAACTGTCATTTTTAAAACCGTAAACATCGTACAAATATAGCCTCCGATCGGACTGAACTTAATTCAAATCGCTTGAAAAACAGGATTGACCTATGGCGTTCAATCCAATCCCTTACTCAATCTAAAACATGTATATCGCAATTCAGTATGACGATATACCCTTAGTCAATTTCGAAACTGATACTTAAAAAAATAGTATTTTAGAAAATAAATAGCATATAGCAATTAAAAGCATATAATATTTTTGTTTCCTATATTAATAGAACTTTCCTCAAGAAAAGTGAAGTAAAAAAAAGTAAGTGGTCTTTTTAAGCGTTTTATACATTAGGATTTAAAATTATAAAAATGTTATTATGGCAAATAAAAAAATCGATAATAACTATGTTTTTAACTACATATTGAAATAGCATGAAAAAGTAATGGAAATGTCAAATTTTTGTTGAATAAATCGTACCCTTTAGCGTTACGTCTTACATACATTTTAACTTAAGTTAATAATATATGCATATAAAAAGTAAAATAAATTATTGATAAAAACAAAGACCATTTATTTATTGTACACTTAATTTAGATCACTCATTATATGCGATAAGCAAAAAAGTATTAGACTTTTTTACTAATTTTTATGTCTTTTTAATAATATAGTTTAA
Organism: Listronotus bonariensis; assembly: GCA_014170235.1. Classification (NCBI taxonomy): domain Eukaryota; kingdom Metazoa; phylum Arthropoda; class Insecta; order Coleoptera; family Curculionidae; genus Listronotus; species Listronotus bonariensis. The sequence continues at coordinate 39,043 of JACEGR010006467.1, read as the reverse complement.
AAAATATTTATTTTGAATTTTTTATAACAGATTTAAGAATGTAGACAAAACAAAAATTTTATGAAGAAACACTTAATTTTAAACTATTAAAAATTAAAAAAAAATACAGATATAGATAAGCCTATCCGTGGACATCATTGAATATTGTAATGTTTGTAAGAAATCCTGTACAAAATCGTAAATGTATTAATTTTTTAAAAATTTTACCAAGTTCTTACATTTTAAAATATTTTTTAAATATTTATTGACGTTGTATGTGACCCATTTACTAATTTCCAAATATCTGCTTCCTATTGCTTCCTCGTTGTTTTCATAAAACCACTATTTTTATACACCTCCAACTGTTATTTTTTATTAATAATCATTAATTCGTTGAGCCCTTTTATTTATAACAAGATATAAGAAGAAAAAAAGTTAATTTTCACTCGCGGATTTGATGTACTCGAGGCACTTGTAAAATGAACCTTTAATGTTCTGTGCAAACCATGAAAGAGCATCTTTATTTTATATGTATATATGTTCATATTTAAGCATATATGAGAAATGTTAAGTTTCCTAATAGGTATTTTAAATTTAAATAGCCAACAATGCCGCGCATCATTTGTTTTCATAATGAGCAACATATGTTAAAGAAACACTAGTAAAAAATGTCCTTAACGTTTAAACGTGAAGCTACAGTTTAATGAAAAAAATCACAAAATAAATAAAAGACAACATTTTAAAGGGTGTCTATAAAATATAGGTATAACTTATCTTTCTCTCTAACTTTATATTGCAAGACCTAGAATGTTCCTAAAATGTATCAACCTTAAACAAAGGTAATATATGCATTTAATTTTAGTAAAAATACAAATAATGATAATTTAAAAGTATTTGGTAGTGTTTTTCCATGAATCCTGATTCTACTTAGGAATGCACGATTGTCGAAAAAGAAATTTAATTTTGAGATTTTTGTTTGAACGAAATGTCACTTACACTAGATGTTAGGGAACGGCCAGACTGAAAATCGTGCGGGCGACAAGCGAGCGAGCAATTTTTTAAAACTTAATGGTTAAATTCAAGTGGCCAAACCGACACTTGTCGGGCGGGCAAAAATTAACATGCAGTCTTCGCACGGCGAAAAATTGCTCGCTTGCTTGTCGCTCGCGCGATCTTCAGTATGGCCGTGCTTTTATGATATGAAAAGCCATATACGTTAGTAGTAGGTCCCCTCTAGTTTTGATCCAAGGATACATAAAGGTGGTGCGTTGCATGAAAGAAGGTCGTGCGTGTTGGTAATGCCTAATTTTATCAGGATAATACACGACTACATACTGCTAGTCGACCTATGACTTATGTAGACCCACAAAATGTTTTAATTCTTTCTAAACCTCCACGTACTCCCGATCTGCCTCTGATAGAACAGATATAATATAAGAAGGTAGGAAGAAGCCTATTTGTGGGCCTTTTCCGTGTAAAAATCAGGAATTGTGTGTAAAAGAAGAAGGAATACAGTGAAAAAAATGTTAAATGTTAACTTTGATGATGGATATTTTAAAATCGTTTCAGGTTAAAATGTTTCATATATTTAGTTTTGTGATCAGCACTCAAAAAAAAGCCCGTAATCGAAAATGGTCAAAATCGGAGGTGCTCCCACTGCTAGACAATTAACATTTTTTGTTATTATGGAACCGATCCATGACCAACATGTTAATTTAGATTTTTGAGTTATTGGATACTCAGAAGCGATGTTTTGTTATTTCAAGAAAAAAATTGTCCATATGGATCTAACTCTTTGGCACTCACAGGGTGTCAAGAGTTTATTCTCAAAATACTAGGTGTTTGTAAAAAAATGGTTTTTGTAAATGTCTTAACCCATTTTATAGCACTAACCGAGTACAATTTGGTAAGTCCAGTGATATCCCAAGAGGCACCTAAACAAATATTTCTCACAAAAAAGTGCGCAACCGGCTGTAAAAACGTGTGTGATATATTTCTATTTTTCATAATTGGCAAAAATTTGTTGTAAAGTTTAGCACCATGTATCTAAAAACAAAAAAATTGAAAACCGATGTTTATTCACCACAACCACTTTTTATTTTCATAAGGGGATTCAACCATAGCAGTTTGGTAGCACTGTTCAAAAACACCCTGTTTATTAGTTTATTGCTCTTTAGTTGTTTATATTTCACATCGTGCAAATTAACAAGTCAATTGGACCAATAAATAAAATTTCAATATATTCTTTTTGTAATTCATGCATATGGCAAATGGTGACAGCCAAACACAATCTGTTGTTGCGTTTAAATTAACCGCAACCGCAAAAGGTAAAATGTGATCAAGGACTAAAATCAGCAAGGAGAAATTATAAACCAAAAGAGAAGGTAATGATTTAAGTCACTTACATATATTTATTTTACAATGTAGTCTGCATCAACCTGGGTATAATATATATAGAAAAGTAGATGGCTAACGACACGCATGGCTCACATTTCCATAATAAAATTATGTTTGTTATGCAAATAGAAATTGGTAATATTGCAAGCGCTAACTAAATTGTGTTGTTCTTAATAATCTCTTAAGTGTAAGACTACGGCTACGATACTAAGCGTCAGCGGCCAGCGGAGAGCGGAGAGTAGCATAAAAGAATTTGTATTTTTAAATCAGGCGGCAAGCAAAAATAACTTTGACGTGCCGCTTGCAATGAACAAATATTATCCGCGGAGCATTTCTTATGTATAAAAACTGGTTTTAAAATGCTGTTTACCACAAAATATTGTACCCAGTACCGGCTACCAGTACAGAGATTTTATACTCTCCGCTCGCCGCTTTCGCTTGTTATCGTAGCCGAGGCCGAAGACATAAAGATCTTAAGGTTTGAATAAAAATAAAAACCTTTGCAGGTAGTAGGTTGTGGAGCTTAAGTGACACCAACATCTATAAAATTGAAAACAGCTTAACTAGTGATAATGTACACTCATATACCCGGTGTTTTCTTACTCTTATAACTTTTTTATCTTTTAAAATGGATAAATGATTGAGTATACCGGGTAACAACGAAATTACTTTTCAGCATTTTATTTGCTTTAGTAAAAACGTATACATTTTAAATTTGGGGACGTTATATTGTACCTCCGAATGCCAATTTTAGATATAATAGCACCTGTGTATTGCTTTTGGTTTAACCGAAAGTGTCATAAACTTAAAATGGACCACCTTGTATATTTTTAGGATTTAAATTCTATAGGTAATTCCTGATATAAAACCTCTTATATATCTATAACCTATCTTTAATGTTTTAGAGAAAATGGCGTTTAAAAATATCCAAGCGATCGCACAATTTGCAGTTTTATGGAAAAATAAATGAACATCACAAAAATTTAAAATTCTTAAATTGGTTCCTGTAGAAGAATATACTTTCTGGAGCCATTATCATACTACCTCCTGTATAACCGGACGTGCTGTGAAATTTAAACTTCGAAATGTAATAACCCGTAAAATTTTAATGGAACACCCTATATACTTTTTAAATTTAGATTCTACAATTTATTCCTGATATCCAGTGTGGGCAAAATTAAACTTTTTAACTTTTTACCTATACCGCTCATTTTTTTTTTTTTTCATTTTAGTGGGACTAATAGGTAGATATGTTTTCTTTAGGTTTGCTAATTTTGGTTAAATTGGTTTATACAGGACCGGGCTTACGGGACTTTTTCTAAAAAAAATAATTTTATCTACAATTAGGCTAATACGTTTTTTTTAAATTAATTTACTGTTAAGTTTGGTCCGCATCCAAATTACTAACCATGGCAACCTTACATTTTTAATTTTCAGAGGACACAAAAAAAAGTCCTTTTTTAAAATCAAGAGAAATGGAAGCATTTTTAATAAAAAATAATTATAATTTCTAAATCCTTAAATTGTTGACAGATTCGCTTTTACTAAAATATTTCCCATAGTTTGTCTACAAGAAAAACGTATAAACTTAATTGTAGCATAATCAGATTTCTTTTGCAACGAGGTGAAATACAATATTTTAGAAAAAGTCCCGTAAGTCCAGTACTGTCTTAATTTATTTGACCAAAATTGGCAAACCTTAAAAGAACACATCTACCCATTAGTATTAGTTAAAAAGTATGCAAGTTTAATTTGGCCCACCCTGTAAAACCCAAAATAGACCTATGTCGTATATTTTTGGTTTTTCATAGAAAACGGCTTTCGAAAAGGTTTAGACGATGGCACAATGGCCATAAAACTGTTTATTGTGAGGTCGCTCGGACCTTTCTAAAACGCCGATTTCTCTAAAACTAAAAAGATAGGTTAACTTAAATCCTAAAAAATATCCTGGGTGTTTCATTAAAAATATAAAAGTATATATTTAAACAAAATATTTTGCTTTTCTTCAAAATAAAAAAATTCTATTAAACACACTATTCTGTCCTTGCATAATATAATAAAAGTTAGGATAACTTTAAAAGAAATAAATTAATAAATATTTAAAATAAATTAAATTTAATTTTGTTATTTTTTTAGATATTTTATTAATTTATTTCTTTTATTCTTTTTTAACTTTTATTACATTATGCAAAAACAGAATAGTTTTTTCATAGTATATAAAAGTTTTAATTTTCTTAAATGTTTAATTAACTTTTTATTCTAAATAAAAGTCAAATATTATTTTGTATAAACGTAATTTCCCAGAAAATAAATAAAGCATAAAATAAAAGTCTATATATAAGTTCCGATAAAACTGAGTACTAGATAAAGCTTTTTCTATCCAAAATTGGCATTGTTACATAGTATAACATCCTTAGTTTTAAAGGGCTGCGTTTCTCACTAATGGAAGTTTAATTCTGGATAGTATTTTCATTGGTACCCGGTTTATGTTACAATTTGTGTAATTGCCGATTACATGTATTCGGTTAAATTAAAATTTTGCTTAATTCGTGGGTTCATGGTTAGTTCTGGTTTTAATAAAGCGAATTAGACAAAAAATAAAATAAAATAACTCAACCAGAACTAACTATGTTCTTCCCAATATGTTTTATTTACTGCTTATTCCACGAATTAAGCCGAATTTCACCGAATACATAAACTGAAATTACACACATTATTTAGCATAACATATACATAGATATCTGACATTATTATGCACTGGTTAACCTATCCAGTTGCTTTCTATCACTTCCGGTTTAAAGAGAAATGACTGCTTTCCTTTAACTTATAAACCGCATCATCTATAAATTTTAACATATCTGTCGCCTTAGAACCAAACTATTCTAAATTCACTTTTAGAAATTTCCTCGCCTGTAAGGATTTTTAAGTTTTAAAGGTTTATAAATTTTCATTTAGTAGTGCCACGATTAGGGCTAAAACGATTAATTTTGAGCCAATACTTAAAAAAATAGAATAAAATGAACATAAATATAACAACACGCCAACTCAACCATAGGGTTGAAAATCAACATTCATTGTTTTGATAAAGTTAAAATTTTTATAAACAAAAAAGAACATAAAACCCGCGAATTTTTTTGAAAGGATCAAAATATAAAAAAAAACGCGCTAACGCCAAAAAAACCTAAGTAAAATATATTTTAATTAAATTAAATATTTAAATATAAATTTATGTTTTAAGGGTATGTAAATTAAAGTTTTTTATATATTTTGGTTGTAGCTCTTTGTTCTCTTTTTGAATACAGACACAAAATTCCGATACACTATTCGCTGAAACGTTCATGAATTAGGGAAATACACTCATGTGTGTCCCAGGATAGGTATTACAAGAGAACAAATGGACCAAAAATTTTAGAATTTAAACGTCCTGGATAAAATTTAAGTCTCTACTAACATTTACTTTTACAATTTTGTTCTATTTTTAAAAGCAAAAAGTGGTTAGTTCCTGGAGCATTTTTTTTTATATTTTTAGTTATAATTGACCCTGTATATTACTATTTGGAGTAAAATTTTGTATTTATTAGTTTTGGACCATGCGACTAGTTTTTCCAAAAGACGTTTAAAAATCCCAAATCTTTTGATCCATTTGTCCACTTGCAACACGTATTCCAGGGACACACTGTATGTGACTTTTTTAAAATAAAATTTTACAATGGTTTTATTTAGAAGTTTTATGCTTAAGAATTTTAAATACAAATAGTTAATTTTAACACCTTGTTATTCAAAAACTAAGGCGTTTAGGACATTATATGCTTATATGAAGTTTTGTTCCCATTTTTTATTGTAGAATCACCACTTAGAGTGATAGAGGGTACTAAACACCGCGTATATAATAAGAACTGACTTTTCGTAGATACACTGTATATTTTTATTTTTTTAAATTATATTTTTGCTTTTCAATAAATTGAGTAAAATAAATTCTAGTCTTTTTTTTGTTATTCATTGTGGTTCTTTAAATATGTCCATCAACTAAGTTGTTTACTTAATTAGACTTAGAACCCTTAAAGATATATTAATATTTCTACTACATAAACCTTAATTACCTACACGTTGCTTGCTTTTTAATAAGTTTAAAAGAAAAAAGATATATAACAAAATATATTATGTTTTTTATATTTTAATAAGTAGGTAACATAAAATAAAAAAACAATAGTAGTAGACAAAACCATTATTCCTATTATAATACTAAATGTTTTTATAAATAAAGGATTACTATATGTGTATGGATTAATATTAATTTATGTATATGCGTAATAAATTGTTTCTAAATAAATCTTGATACAAAAAATAAATATAAGCATATAATTGTTAAATGAGTTTAAGTCAGTATAGTGTTGAACTCATTTTCTTTCCAAGAATATATTTAATCTTTTTGAGCAAAATTTTAAATTACTTTTTTTTTAAATTGACCTATCGGTTAAAATGCAGATATTATCAATGATTTTTTTTTCATAGGTACCAACAGTATTATAAAACTGCCAATTATGCCATGCCTGCCATGGTCACTGACACAACATATATTGTTAATTTAACATTTGCGGTACTTTAATTATACATTATAAATCAATTTTTTTTAATTAAATATGGCAGTACATCTTTTAAGTTTAAGGTCTGTGTTTAAGGCAGAAATTCCTCATGTTTTGGCACTCTGAAAGAATATGCTGCATGGTAAGTTGACTGTGTAGTGGTCGCAGATTGAAGGGTTACCAGCTTCCATAAAATAACCATGTGTCAGGCAGGTGTGTCCAATTCTTAATCATTGTAGTGTTATTTTGTCTTTTCTTTTTAAAGTTGGCAGAAATTTTAGGCACGAAGATTGGTGTTTGACAGTATTGTTGCCATTTATTCTTAACTGATTATTTTACACGGTTATGAAGGTCGCTCTGAAGCTGAATATCTTCGATGGGTATGTTCAAAGTTAAAGCTTCTTTGGCGGTTCGGTCTGCGATTTTGGTTAGCGAGATTTTTGACAAGTGTCGTGAATTTTTTAAACCAGCGGATGTTTGGTGTACATATTCACAGCCCCACAAAAAAATTAAATTTTAGGATCAATCACAGCCCAACAAGTAAAAAAAAATTGAAGGTCCGAAATACCAGAGCATGGTCTCTTTTTGTTTTTGGGGTCGCTGAATCCGAATCTGGGGTCGGTTTGACCCGATCAGGTCAGGGTCAAGGTCTCTTTAAGGTCAGACCACTAAAATTTATCGAAAAGGGACCACAATCGGGGTATTTTTATATTTTTGGAATCGCAGAATCCGAATCCAAGGTCAGTTTGATCCCATCAGGCCATGGTCAAAGTCATTTCAAATTCACATTATTAAATTTTATTGAAAATAGACTACAATCATAATATATTTATGTTTTCGGGATCGCTAAAACCGAATCCGTGGTCAAATTGAACCTATGAGGTCGAGATCAAGGTCTTATTTAGGTCAAATCATTAAAAGTTATTGTAAATGCACCAAAAATCATATTATCTTGGGGTTTTGTGGGTCGCTAAATTCGAATCCAAAGTCAAATTAACTGTCCCGAATTCGGATTCAGTGACCCCAAAAACATAAGGATACCATGTTTGTGGTCTATTTTTGATGAAATTTGATTATTTGACCTTAAAATGACCTTGACCGTGACCTGATGGGGTCAAACCGACCAACCAAATTCGGATTCAGCGACCCCAAAAACAAAGGGATATCATGGTCTAGTCCTTCGGACCAGCAGCTTTTATTTTTTGTGAGGCTGTGTTACCTATGAAGTATATACATAGATAAAAGTGAATCCGTGCACAAGGTTGTTGTCTTGTTTAAGCCAGTTTAAGTGCCATAATTATTACGTATAATTCTCCAGTATACAGTGTCTCTACGTAAGTTGGCTTCATATGGGAAACTTTATTAATATCAATTTTACAAAAAAAGTTATTCTTTATAAAAAGTTTTGCATGGTCCAGAACCTAAAAAGCAATTATCAGATATTAAATTGTATTAGTCATCTACGAGGTTTGACCAAAATGTAATGTTTGCTTATGAGTAAAGTACCTGTGTTTTAGCTAATAATAAAAATTTATATTTTATATTTATATATATTTTTGATTTTTTTTTCTGCGAAAATGGTAAAAATTTAGGTTTGTACATTAGTGCACTACATTTCATGCTTATACATAAATGTCATAGAACAGTTTGAAATAAACTTTTAAATTTATTGAAACATGAATAATATAATAAAAAGTACTTCTGAATATGCAATTTTGTTTTTATTTCCAAAATAAAGAATCAAATCAGAAGTACTTTTTAATTCTAAACATGTTTTTTTTATAACAAACTGCGATAATAGCAAAAATACTGGTACTTTATTCTTAAGCAAATTACATTTTTGACCAAACCTCGTAGATAACTGACACACTTTTATATCTAATAATTGTATTTTAGGTGTTAAGTTATGCAGAACTTTTTATTACAATAACTTTTTTCGTACAATTAAAAATAAAAAAGTTTCTCATATGACTGCAAACTTACGTAGGCACACTGACACTATACAGGGTGTTTCCAAATTGCGGTAAGAAAATTTGAGGGCGTATTTCTGAGCAAATTTTATTAAAAAAACTCATATAAACATGTTTTCTCAAATTTTTCGATCTCAAGATAAGGGTTTGTTTAAAAACCTTAAAGTTTCCAAAACACTTTTTTAGTAAAATTTCTTAGACTAAATATAAACGTGATTTAATAAAGCATTTGTTGTTGTTATTACATAGTTGCTAGTAAGAAGTTATGACACTTATTTTTTGTTTTTAAATGCCTCAATGTTTCTTGTGTGGTCCAGGATTATGCAGTTAAGCAATTTTTTTTTTTGGAAAACTAACCAAGCTACTAAAAAAGTATAAAGATTGAAAAAAAGTTGTATTTTTAGGTGTTTCATCCAGAAAAAATATAAAAGTTGTAAAAAGTCAGTTGCGTACATTTTTTCTCAATAATGTTAGCTTAGATGCGTTCCTCGCTGCCCTTGATCCCAAAAAATACTTTTTGGTTTAACCAACACCACAGCCAAATTTTATAAAAATCGAATAAGGCATATTTAAGATATTATAAAAACCTGATTTTCTTTTTAAAGTTTAACACCCTGTATCTTAGAAACAAAGCATTTTCGGACCTATGTTTAGATGAACTTTTGTTATAAAATTGGTTTGAGAATATGCCCTTTTATTTTTTACCGCAATTAGGAAACACCCTGTATACAGCAATAACTAGAAAGACTTAATAAAAAATGTATTACGCGTATAATTTTAATATTAAATAACATAAAAAACCCTTTATTACAACAAATATTAAGTTTATAATTCGCTATTTAAACAGTTTTTCACCTACCCTTATCCGCTTTGTGTTTTATCCAAGTAAAAAAAAATACATAGTATAAATGACGTTCCATTATTCTGCAATAATTTTTGACCTACTTATTAAGAAACCTAAATAACTGTTAATGTCTTCAGTTATTTATTTTAACTTCAGTTTAACCTGACAACGACATAAAGACGACAAGTGTTTATATTTGGCATACAGACATTTTAAATTAAAACACAATTTTAGCCTATTGTGTTTATTATTTTTAATAACTTTAAATTATTTTGTTACGGTTAATATTTAGATACATTACACAATAAAAATTTTTATAAATTGTTAAATAATTTCACTAGATAGTGTAAAGAATTTTTGTTAGGTATTATTAATAAACAATCTGTAATATTTATGGAAAACCCTATTTTTATACTACTTCAAACCGCTTATGTTAATCAGGATAATTAAGTTTCTGTATTCTTATTAAAAACGTTTTAAATAAAATTATTTTACCTAAAAAGTTTAAATGGAATAACTTACCTAACAACCTTTTACCTCATACAGAAGAAAAAACTTAACCTTTTGACACCACCCTCTTTGGACTATTTCATGTTTATCAACAAAATAAATATAATTTAAAATACGTGTTTTTAAATAATATACTTCAAACTATACTGTGTCCCACCGGAACTGCCGCGATCGATTTCTCGAAAAGTAAGTTTTGGGACATTTTGAAAATTTGGTAACAATATAAAGTCAGTGGGGGATATACAACTAAAATATGTTGACAGCTCTACCACTTCTGGTTATACCGGAAATTATTATCAACTTCCTTATTTTAAATGGAACACCCTATTAATTATTTATTTTTTAGATTCTGCTTAGAATTCAAAACATAATTTATGTATAATGTTCTATACCTAAGTCCAATGGTTTTTGACTTACTTTAAATTTTATGTCAAAAGTGACGTTTGCTAGCCATTACATAAACATCAATTTCTTCTAAACACAAGCCTTTAATACAAGTTGGGGTTGGGTTCCTTGTAGAGAAAAACTACTTTAGCAGGTTGTATTAATATTTTTACAATTTATAAATACAGAGTGGTAAAAATAATCGTTTAAAGTTATAACGACAAAAACCTTACAAGTCAAGTTTTTAAATGGAAACCCCAATCTTTTCTACCTTACCTTATCTACCTTAAGCATCAAAAATAAGGATAAGTTTGTATTAGGATGTCTATTTCAAAAATTTATTGTTTTCGAAATATTAACAGTTTAATATTTATCTATTCTAACAATGCTTTTAAGTACGGCTTAGTTTTGCTTCTAGTTGGCCTTAATAATAAAATGCGGCGTCACAGCCAACTACCCTGTACCTACCCGTACCTAAATGCATTGTTAGAACAGATAAATATTAAATCGGTAATATTTCGAAAACTATAAATATTTGAAATAGGCATCCCTTACACACTTACCCTTATTTTTAATGCCTAATAGAATAAGGTAATAAAAGAAAGGGGTTTCCATTTAAAAAAAAATGACTTTTAAGGTTTTTGTCGTGATGATTTTTAACAATTATTTTTGACCACTCTGTAGTTATTAATTGTAAAATATCAATAGAACCACCAAACAAATTCTTTCTTTACAAGAAAGCCAACCCCAACTCATATTAAAGGCTTTTGTTTAGAAGAAATTGATGGTTATGTAATGGCTTGCAAACGTCATTTTTGACATAAAATTTAAAATAAGTCAAAAACGGTTGGACTTAGGTATAGAACATTATACATAAATTATGTTAGAAATTTTAAGCAGAGTTTTAAACACATTTAAAATAAGAAAGTTGACATTAACTTCCGGTATAACCGAAAGTTGTAGAGCTGTCAAAATATTTTGGTTGTATGTCCCCCACTGACTTTATAATGTAAACAAAATTTCAAAATTTTTCAAAGCGTACTTTTGAGAAATCGATCGCAGCCATTCCAGCTTAACTTAAAAATTAATTTTAATTTAATTACATTAATACTTTGTTTTTTGTTGCTTATCTATATTAGTGATAACCTATTCCCAAGAAAAGTACAAAAGTTTTAGGAAAAACTGGGTAAAAAAAACAAATAAAATTTATATATTGCAAGGGTTAAAACTGCAGAGAACACCAAAATTGGTTTTTTAAAAGATATAGAATGGATGTAGCAAATGCAATGAAGACAATTTCAAAATTGTACCAGACAAAAGAATGATAGGTTATCATTCCATTCCCAAGAAAAGTACGCAAATTATATATATATATATATATATATATATATATATATATATATATATATATATATATATATATATATATATATATATATATATATATATATATAATGGCATTGGGCCGGTAATTTATTACTTTTATTGCAATATGTTTTTACTAAAATAGATTTTGAAATATTTCAGTTTTTTTTATTTTAACACCCTGTATCTCAAAAGTTTAGTCATTTAGAATGCGTCCATATAAAGCTTTTTGAGTCCAAGAATCACGCCCTTAAATATAAGCAGATGTTGAAGGAACACCCTGTAATTACGATCCGTATAATTTATTTTTCTTAGGCCTGCTGACATAAAATAATTTTAATTTTAGGTTTTTCAAACACATTTATGTAAAATACACAACAATCAGTCTTACCTAAAAAAACTTTAAATTACTTTTAAAAGTTTAAATCCAGTCTAGACGACAAGTGTTTATGCACCATGCACATTTTTATTCCACGTGCTGAAATACCGGCATTTCGAGTTCAATAAGCGCCGGGGAACTTTCCTCATTACAAAGCACGACGCGCCGGTGATGACTAAAGCTGGATATGGACCGGAATACAGACACAAACCAGAGTCCCGATGCATGCCTGTGGCATTGGGGGAGTCTAGAAGCAGCGGCGTCCAGAGATAATTGTAATTGCCATTTTATTTTTGTTCGGATGCTGATTATGGCTTTAGAATATTTTACTTTCAAAAATGCGCAACATCCCTATTAAACAACCGCGATTTTGTTTATCCTTGTCAAAATGTCAAAAATGTACGCGTCTGAAAAGCGAGCATTATTATTCGCTCGTTTCATTTATGACAGCTGAAGAGTAAAAAATTTTTTTCTCCGATTTTCCTGAAAATTTGGTCAAAGGGGTTTTAGACCGTGTCGATTCGATCCCGCTAATCCAAATTGTGGATTTCGAAAAAAAATTTGGTAACTTTTTTCTGAGCCACCCTGTATATTTCGAAGTTACATTTTCTTCATAATGACGTCACGATCTATCGAAAAGGTCCTATACATATTCGCTCTATCTTGAATAATAAAAAGTGAAAAGTGAATATTTTCGATTTTACATAGGATTGCTGACACCCTGTATATATATATATATATATATATATATATATATATATATATATATATATATATATATATATATATATATATGTATGTAAACAGTATTATTTATACAAAGTGTAAATTTAATTAATTAATTTAATGAATGCACTAAATAAGAATATGGTACGTAAGACTACCTAATTATATTGGTAAAAATTGTAGTGTTAATACATGGAAGGAAAAAACATTGAGAATCCAGGTTTTTTTCAATTTTGTTTTCCTTTTGTTTGCCTTTTGAAGTCAATTTAATGATATAAACAAAGAAAATTTTACAAACTTAATATCTTCTGGTAAGTAGATAAACCGCTAAAGGTAGACTTTCAGAGTTTCTTCTGTTACTGCTTGGGCGTTCCCCATTTGCACACACACACACACACTTAAAACTAAAAGGAAATGTAACTGGTTAGTAAAGTTACCAGCAGCGGCTGGTGATGTCCAAATTTTTGGATCAATACTCGTACCATAGTTAAACTTATGTTTAAAATTGTATTTATTGGGTCAGATGAATAAAGCTGAAACAAATAAAGCAAGTACTAGCTTTTGCTTAACTTTTTTCACCTGACCCATTATTATAAGTAATGAATTCATTGTTGGTGCCAATACGTTATAAAAAAAAAATTAAAACTTAATTTTTATCTTAGGATAGCTATCTATTTTATTTCTTAAGGACTTATATGTAAGCTCATTAGCGATAGGATTCCTACATGTTTGGACAATATTTAAATAATTAAATTAAAAACAAGTAGCTAAATAAATTTAAGTTTTTTTATATATAATTCTAAAATATCATTACCACTTGTAAATACTGTTAATGTAATGTACAAAAACACCAAAACATACTCATATTAGTATGTAGATTTAATGTTTGTTGGTATTATTGCGTATATAATTCTATTTTGCATTTAAAATAATTTTTTTTTATTTAGTAGATGAATAAATGAAAAATTTAATTTGATTGTCAGTGCCTTTCTTTGTAATGTAATTATTCTTAAATAAAATATGTAATGGGACTATAACCACTAAATTATTGAAATAATTTTATTGTCCATTTTTTGTTAATATTTATAAATGAAAAATGCATAAATAATAAAATAATAGTTTTGAACCAATGGCTAACAACATAAAGTTTAAAGGATACCTTTATTTGAACCGTGGCACACACACCAATATTAAATATATATATATATATATATATATATATATATATATATATATATATATATATATATATATATATATAATATATATATACATATATATATATATATATATATATATATATATATATATACATATATATATATATATATATATATATATATATATATATATATATATATATATATATATATATATATATATATATATATATATATATATATATATATATATATATATATATGTATATACATATAAGAAATATAACAAATATGGGTATATGGGTAGATGTTTCATTAGTTTACTCTACGAGATAATTTTTATAATAGACAAACCGGTAAAAACAAATTTTACGTATAATAAACAATGTTTTTTTTTAATAAATGAACATAAGTGCATAATGCCTAATTATTAGAGTTATTAGTAATGAATGTAAAAAACAATAATTTCCTAATGCCCAAAAATTTGAAATAGACAATCCGTCGCGCCACTGACAAGTCCAGAAGAAATAAAATTACTGTTGTTGAAGTCTAGTTCTCTTACCCACACTTCTGATTGCTTATATTAGGCTTTATTTAGTATATTGGGAGATAAATTTAATGTCATGGCATCACCATATGGGATTTGACCAAAGTTTCTAAATTTTCTTCAGTTTTTATACATAAACGCCCAAATCTTGGACATTTGGACATAACATTGAAATTCTTCAAAAAGTTTTGCGACAATTATAATGACATCTGACTCATAAAATAGAACCTTTTTAAAAGAGGCACTTTTCTGTAGAGTTAATACTTACAAAGTTTTTTATTTGTTAAGAAACTTTGAACTACCGGTGTATGAGTAGATTGTTTTTTGAGTATACATTTTTTATCTCATAAAATACTATTTAGTTACATTTAAATCATCGTGTTTTGTATTTTTTTATTTATTAATCCTCTTTAAAGAAAAAAAACTATTATAGAGACTGTCCACGGATGGGGTTTACAGGAGAAAAACATTATTTTTTTCAAAAATAGATTTTTAATAAACATTTTTGATGGTACAAAAAATATGATTTATAAAAAACAATCTGAATTTTGTAAACAGAACCAACCAGAGCTAATCTCATAAACATGTTTTTTTCTCGAAAAGTTAACTATACCTTTACTTTAAATTTTTGAACAAAATCTTAAAATTAGCGATTTAAATGCAGATAATATAAATATATTTTATATATATATATATATATATATATATATATATATATATATATATATATATATATATATATATATAGGAAGTTTTAAAAAGTTTTAACTAGTTTTAATGTTATTAAAAATTTTGTTTTTTTTCAAATTGTATAATAAGAAAAATTAAAAGAAAAAAGTAAAATAACAACAAATAATAATTTTATAATTTGCTAATCTTTAACACATCAAAGATCAATAATTTTAAATCGCTGTCAAGAAGAAGAAACACATGAAATATTTAGTAAAACTTATTTGGTTTTTTTTTAGGATGCTAAAAAACAAAAAAGTTTATTATACTTATTAATAAAAAATAAATATTTTATCACACTTTTCTATTTTACTGTAACACTTTGTTTTGTTTTTCAAATAAACGTTAACTTCATAAAAACTTCTAGTATAATATTAAAAGCAGTCTACATGTAACTATTTTCCTTATTTGTAAATAGGAAAAGTAAAGAATGAGTGACAAGAAATTGTTAACAGTGTACTTTCTGCACGTATACTCTCTCATATACATATTATGAGTATGGGTCAATAGTCTCTTTAACGTGTACCTGAGTACCACCTATTATGCATTTATTGCTTATGCCATACGGTAAACGTTTGTGATTACATCGTTAACTAAGAGTTTTAAATTTTAAAGAATTTTTGTTTAGCAAGTGTCTCTTTTTAAATATGTAATAATTTTTAAAAATTACATTTTTGCCTATGTAAAAATGTATATTTAAAAAGTACCAAGTTTAACTACCTTAATATATGAGGTATTATATACTGACTTTTGTAAAAGGTATATATTTTATTTAGATTGGGCAAGTAAAAATACACCGTTTTAAGCTCTTAGCTTTTTTCTATTTTGCTTAGTTTTTGAAAAATAAAATAAAATTTGCCTTATTTCATGCCTCTGACCCACCCAAAAATTATGGGGAACATTTTAAAATCATCAAATTTCAGAAATTTCGCAGTTTAAATGTTACTGGTATTAAATTAAGTGATTTTTGTTATTATTTTATAATTATTTTTAAAATATTATTAAAATAATGTCTAAAAAAAAATTCCCTATGTTTCTTTTGTAGTCCACGGGTATGCAATTAGGTATTTTTTCCTTAAAAACTAATTCAGATAGGAAAAAACTTAGGAGCTTAAAAATTGTATTTTTACTTGCTCAATCCCAATAGGATATAAAATATGCACACAACACAAAACATATAAGTTAGTGGCGTACATTTTTCCCAGAAATATTTGTTTAAGTTCCGCTTGAGACGCCACTGGACTAAATAAATTTAATCAAGTTGGAGCTAACCTCTTAATGTAACAAATACCACTGCCCAATGTTATTAAAATTTATTAAGAAATATTAACGATACTTAATAAAAACGATTTTTTTTTAAGTTTAACACCCTTTATCTGAGAAGTATTTCGGACCCATGCTTATATTATTTCTTCTGTAGTTTTATTACTTAAATCTTTTCTTATTTTTTTTAACAAAAATCTGTAACACACTGTATAAGACTTATAAAAACATTTTTTTTTTAATTTTGGCAAAATCGCAACTGATAAAATGACAATCTACTATTATTTTTACAAAAAATAGGACCCATCCTAAAAAACAGAAATAACGTTTTTCTACAGATCACTGCTCCGTGTGCCATAAAAAATATCCATGTCGAAGAGACTACCGGTCTGACAAAAATGACAAAAATACGATGCGCCAATAAATTAATCCACTGCACAATCCGCCTAATCAAGACACCCATAACGAACTATTAAGTCGTTACTGTTTTTAATTTAATGATTTTAAAACATAGTTAGTAATGCTATTTTACTGGTGTCTTTTTTTGTATTTTTATATCAGGCAATTCTTTTGTAGTTTTACTACAATGAATCTAATTATTTGAGGTAGGTATATTATTTTAATTAGATATTGAAGGCCCTAGGTTGATATCCATTTGTTAAGTTACATAAATGTATTTTGATTTAATTATGCAGAAAACCACATCAAGTGAGAAAAGTTTTAAAAGTTAAAATTTAACTAGATTTACCTGTAATTAAATAAATACAAATAATGTGCTTTTAATCTACATCACTAAATCACTAAATATGTATGATAGTTTTAATGAAAATAATTTTTCAATAATTATTTCTAGTTGAATAAAGTGGGCGTTAACTGGCGTAATAAAATTATTTATTATGTTGCAGCCTGCTATATACTATAATGGTACACGAAGATACCATAGATTTCTTATGTGATAATATTAACTTTACCAACCTAACCAAAAATACCTACCTTAAATGTAGATGCTCTTCTTTTTGGTAAATCTAAAGACCGTCTAATAAGCAAGGATGGTATACAACTTATAATAAATAACTTCCGATTTCCTTCTTAGAGGAAGCTAAAGTTCTTGGTCTTTGGCTGGACACGAACTTGCGAATTAATAAACACATTTCTGAATGTATAAAAAAAGGCACTGGCTAAACGACCGCCGGCGGTTTCGATCAATTAAAAGTGGAAAAACCGTCGTCCGGCGGTTTTTCTAATTATATGTATATAAAAACCGACGAAAATTCAAATTAATTTGTAGTTTTCTGCGGTTTTTACGCATTTTCTCGGTGAAAGCAGCCGTCCGGCGGTTTTGCCTTAAAAACCATTGAAAACCGCCGAAAAATAGTAAATTAGTATAAGTAAATATGTTTTCTAGACTTTGTGTTTTTCTTTTGTGACCTCTTATTCGTTCTCAGTTCAGTTCAGTTATCAGAACAGATAGTATGTCTCAGGAAGCGTGTTTTAAGAGGACAAATGGACAAAACATTTTTAAAATTTTAAATGCATTATAAGAAATCTGAAAGATACTAAATATTTTTTCGATTGGTACAGGGCGTAGTATAACTAAAAATATGGATAATGAACAAAAACAAATTATTTTTATTTTTAAAAATAGAACAACAAAACAGATTTTGACCAAACTTGGTATACGAGTTTTTTTGGGGCTCTGATCACGAAGCCAAAAACGTTTCGTTTCAAGATATCCATCATCAAAGTTATAAAAACAAACTATCCTCATTTTAACTTTATTCCTTCTTCTTTTTGCGCACAATTCCTGATTTAAAGCTAAAGTGGCACAGAGTATTTGATTTTCACCCTTTAAAATCCCGTTTTTCATCTATTTAACAGATTTTGTCAAATAAATTGCAAATAGGTTTATTTTAAAAACGCGGCAACCATATACACACCCCTCTTGCGGTGCAAATTGATGCTTCAAAAGGTAAAAATCAACTATTGTGTGCCACTTTAGCTTCAAATCAGGAAATGTGTGCAAAAAGAAGGGGGAATTTAGTAAAAATGAGAATAGTTGGTTTTTTTTAATTTGATGATAGATGTCTTAAAAACGATCCAAGTCCCCTTCCGGGACAATAACACCTTACTTTTTTTTGTTCTATTTTTAAAAATAAAAGTACTTTAGTCTTGGTAATTATCCATATTTTTAACTATAATTTGCCCTGTAGCAATCGGAAAAACATTTGGTATCTCTTAGTTTTGGACCATGCAACCAGTTTTCTCATAATGCCTTTAATATTTAAAAAATGTTTGGTTCATTTGTCCTCTTAAAACACGCATTCTGGGACATACTATCTGTTCTGATAACAAAAAATAAAACTACGAAAAACCAGTCACAGAAGAAAAACACGAAGTTTAGAAAAAATATTTAATACTATTACTTTACTATTTTCCGGCGGTTTTCAATGGTTTTTATAAACAACACCGCCGAACAGCTACTTTCACCGAAAAAATAAGTAAACACCGACGGAAATTACAAATTAATCTAAATTTTCGGCGTTTTTATATATATAAATAGAAAAAACCGCCGTACTGGCAGTTTTCTCCTATAATTAATCAAAACCGCCGGCGGTCGTTTAGCCAGTGTCATAAGAAATCCATTTTTAAGCTCAAAATGTTATATAGTTCCAGATCCATGTTAGATAATAATCTTAAACTTATGCTATGTGAATCGTTGGTCTTGTCTTCTTTTAACCATTGTAGTGTAGTGCACGGCCCTTGTTTGACAGCCGCAAACTGTCAAAGAGTTTAAAAAATTCAAAACTTCTGTTTGAGATTCGCATACAGCATTAAAAGACGTTGGTCAGTAAGGCACAAGTTGAAAGATGCTGGATGGTTAAGTATGAAAGAACGAAGAACCTTTAATTCTGCAGTTCTTTTTACAAATTGATCATATTTCCACAAAAAAAAATATATATTTCTCACTAATGTTTATAATCCCAATATAAGATTTAAAGGGACAACTACTTTACCTGCTTATAGAACATCACTATTTGAACGAAGTTTTTCTTATAACGTCGCGGCTTTGTATAATGCTATTTCTACTGCTCTAAAAACCAAATCCATTCTATTCTTTATACCTATAAAAGTTTTTTTAAGCAATTAAAATATGATAAATCAAGATCTTAAAATATATACATATCATTAAATAACTTTAATACTGTTTAATTTTTTTATATTATATAATTTTTTTGAATTTAGGTACATTTAGGTTATATTGTAAAATATATTAATTATGCTTATATAAGTATATTTCTTTTTGTTTAGTAAATTTTGTATTGATAGGTTAAAAGTTTTAGTACAAGGTTAAGTGAAAGACCAAACCTTGTTTTAGCAAGGGATGAATTTCGTCTTTTCAGATAGCGTAACTTATAATTATTAATTTATTTATTATAAAATCTGTATTGTTTATCGTTATCTGATAATATTAATATTATTATTATTATTTCTAAAAGATTCGACACGACGTATCCCATGGTTCCGACTCCATAAGGCGTTGAGCAGAAGGCCATCCATATCGAAAACCACTCCTCGCGTCCGCTCGGTCAGTGATCTTCGGCCAAATTCATTTGCCTTAGTAGACGAAGGGAATCCAAGGACAACAGATTTCTGCATTTTCATCACCAGTTGTTCGGGTGAATTTTGACATGCTGAAATGTACCTTAACTCCTTTAATATAATATCCTTCATGCCTCCCAAAACGCCAATTATCAGGACAACCAATCGCACGTTATATTCCGAATAGAGCCTCCGAAGTTCGCCAAGAAAATCTTGATATTTGGCTTGTTTCTCCGGTTCTTTTATATCGATGTTAGTTTCCTCTAGGGCAGAGAACTCCTATTAACATACATGGTGTGATTTGTCTTATCAACAACCTATGTCTGATTTATTTTCTTTAATTTAAAGCGTGGTTGGGAATGCATAGTTTCAGTATATGCGACAGTTATCATTTTCCACTACTGCCTCAATGTCACCGGGAGCAAATGGTAGTATTGCTGTTTCATCGATGCCGTAATAATGCCTAAGGTGATAATAAAGTATCCGATGCATGCACTGGACAAGCTGACAATGTGCATGAGGGTTTTGGGTTGCTGTAGACAGGCTGGACATGCGGTGTCAAGAACGTTGGAAAATTGGCTTCGGTAGACCAATATGTTTATCACCCTATCTTGGCATGCTAGTAAGAAACCCTCGGTCTCAGACTTAGGCTTGGCGGATTTCAAAAACCAAAACGTAAGCTTTTGAGATAGATCGAGTCTATCAATGTTTCTGTAAAAGACTCCATGCTGCGGCTTATTGATGTGATCTTCTAAGAGCATTCGTTGTTCGGCTCTTTTAACTGCAGCTGTTACAGCACTAGACTCCTGTCTCATAAGTATTTGGACGTCATTAGAATCTATTTCAAATCTGAGACCAAATTTCTCTGCGGCTCGCTCGGCTGCCCTGAACAAAAATGCTCCAACATTGGCCATCTCATGTTATCTTACTAACTGCAGCAGTGGCTCCGTGCTTTTGGCAACCTGACAAGCAAGACTCAAAACCAAACGATCATGCATACACTTCAAGCTTAAAAGGCCGCGACCTCCCTGATGGCGTGGAAGGTAAATACGGGAAACTGATGAGCGGGGATGGATGCTACAGTGAAGATGCAACATCTTTCTTGTGCTAATGTCCAGTTTGCGCAACTCTTTTCGCGTCCACTTAACTACTACAAACGAATAAAGCAATACAGGAACTGATAGCATGTTAGTTGCAGCAACCTTATTTAATCCAGATAGCGGACGTCCATATTTTCCTTTAGCGTTGCCTGTAATTGCTTCTTAGATCGGTCTTTACAGCTTTAAAATCTTAAGTACGGTTTTGGTCGATCTCTAAATATCGATACGTTTTGTTGTTTCGTAGCGGGCGGAGAATTGCGCTGTCAGCAAGTTGATTAGCCTCCAAATCGTTACCATGCATCTGTGCCACGTAGCCCCTAATGGTAGGTTCGCTGAGAGAATATGCATCCATCAGATCGTCCCTAAGTTCGTCCGCCCACGTGAGGCGTCCATGTCCATTGCCAAGGTCGTTTAAGGGCATTCGTCCAGTTACTCCTCCAACCTGCCCTGCACCCCTAACCGAACGGGGTGGATTCATAGATAACCTACATTTAGGTCCGCAGTGGCAAAAAGCATTTTTCGGATTTTACGACCTGGCGCAGTAAACAAATGAATGGGTGGACGAACATGCGCACTTAAAAGCCCTGGCAAAATACAAACACCGGCACCCCGTACGCGGTCTGACCGTGACGCTCATTAGCTACCGTACTTCGAACAGAAATCCAGGACGCCGTCGACAAAGTCTTTTCGATAATGCGGATAGTTTGTTTGGGGCCAGGTGCGTTTACCCTTAACTGGCTTGCGTATAAACCGGTTTTTTCGCCCATGAAATGTAACTTTTGTTTCAGCGCAGGCTATAATATTGGCCATCCATTGAGATCAGTGGGTGGATTGTTGGGAGCTTGCTCATCATTGTTTGTGATGTCACCCCACAGAGCGGCGGCGGTTACTTATTATTATAAGGATGATATGGAGTGTCAAAGTGAAAAAAGTTTTTAATTTTATGATTTTTACAATATTTTAATTATTTTAATAATATTTGTTATTTGAAAGTTTTCGACAAAAAGTGTTTAGTTTTGATAATAATTTTTATGTATTGGCTAGAGGGCGCCACCTGCGCTACTTTAAATTTCTCTAAAACGTTGCAAGATTTTTCTGCTTCCATGTATGTACCATCTGAGTAAAACACTAAATCCTCCTACACCGGGTATACTTTGTAAGAATCCTTTTTCGAGGTATTTGCGTTTAAGTTTTTAGAACAGTCAAAAACTGCATTTAGTAACATTGTATTAACTATAACTACAACTACCGTATCTTATATTATTGGTTTATTGCATTCTTGTTGTGTGAAAACGGCTGCCTAAAGCGATTCTCACATAGTATACCTTTTTTGTATAGAAAGAACAAAAATGTTCACTAGTATACACAAAAATTTTAAAAAGTATATCTGCTCATTAGTCAATACATAAAAATTAACATCGGACCCTGTTAAGGAACTTCTAGATACTATTTTTTTTTTAGAATATTGTGTAATGTATTATAAATTATCTTTTTTTTTACTCTGATATGCTGTATTTTTCCAATAACGAACTTTTAAACTTATTATAAATATAACTTTTTATTTTTATTTTTTTCTAAACGGTATTGTAAAACATAACCTACAAAAAATTTACACATAAATTTGTTAAATGCCTTTCCATATTTTAAAAACTTTACTTAAGTTTGTAAATATTTGGTTTAAATCATTAAAAAATCAGTTTTTTGTAGCACAAAACATTCCTCCTATATCCTCTTATTCTAACATATTGTATTGTCCAAGTATTATGTCCAGGGGGACTGTTATTTTCATAAATTAATTTAATTGACATCATGTAACTTAAGAAGGTATTAAGTTAAAAGGAATAAAAATAGTAATATTTAAAGAAGTACCTAAGGATTTTGCAAAATTATTAAATGTTCAACACTTAGAGTATTAAAAAGTTTACTTACAAGGAAGAATATTACATTATATTATGATCACTATAAACAGTATGATATAAAAAATTTTTAAGGATAAATTATATAAAATAAAATTTATTAGGGACAATCATTTTCTAATAAGCAGTAAAGAAACAGCAATTCACCTAAATAAAAAACAGCTAAACTTAATATAAACATAATTTAATAATATATATATTTTTTGTGTAGTTTAATAATGTAGCCGCACTATTAAAGTCGTTTTGTAAAACATAAGCATTTGGAGAATAAAGGCTATATTATAATTAATAATATAAAAATATTAACAAGAATGACATTTTTACGGTCAAAATTATATCGAATTAAATGAACATAAATTTTTACTAAAGAAGTTATCAAGAGAGTAATAGAAAGTCAATACGCTATTTAATTAAACTGTTTTCATCTGCCACTAACGTTTTAACTCAACTAGATTAAAAAAAAGCAATTAGAAAACAGCGTCATGGAGGCACTTTGATTGAAAACAATAACAGTACTAAAGATTAACGAGAATATTTCTTTTGTTTAGGTATTGCAAAATTAAGTTTTGTTAAACGGTAATTATACTCCAGGTGGCAAATGACAACTACATAGGGAGTATATTTTCACTTTCGCTGTAATCTTTAATTGAAACATTACACGGCAAAGTTTATAGTTAACTCCCTAACTTAACCCTCATATTGATTTTAAAAGAAAATTGTATTAGACTATTTTAAAGACGTTGATAAGCTTACACACGAAATTTAAATATTTTCTAATAAGTCAATTTAATGTTAAAGAAATACCATTCGTAAATTTTAAAAAATTGACAAGAAATTTTCATTTACATTGGTTTCATTAGAGTATATCAAATATGCAACGATTTTACATTTTTCTAAAATATCTTTTATTTGGCTTATTTAAAAATACCAAAATTTAGTGTATGAGCTTATCTTATTAATGTCTTTAAAATAGTCCAATACCAGTTTGTTGTAAAATCAGTAGGAGAGTCAATATTTTAGGGGGTCAAAATTTACATAGAAGTTCCTACAGCTGCTACTGAGTTGCAATCATTCATTAAAATAATAATTTTAAAATTTCTGGTAAATGCTTAATAATGTTATGTTTTTGTCAAATCTTACTTTCTTCGTACGATTTAGTTTATGTTTGAAATATCCTAAAAGCCCCTAAGGGTATCAAATTATTTTAGAAGTACTTCTATATTTAAAGACTAAGCAAACTAAAATAAGCTATAAGTACAAAATACATATAAATATTGTTATTAAAAAATTACAACAAAATGGTAGAAAAAAATCAACCAAAGCAACGCACCTAGTACAACTAGTAACAAAAAGTCAAAAGATGTAATTCGGTCAATGGTTAAACGCTTCCAAGTTTTGCTGAAACTAAAAACTTGGTAAAGAAAATCCAAATTTTGCTTTTCTTTTTTTTTTACTCATGCGAAGTTAATATGAACTCATTATTTTAACATATA
Organism: Listronotus bonariensis; assembly: GCA_014170235.1. Classification (NCBI taxonomy): domain Eukaryota; kingdom Metazoa; phylum Arthropoda; class Insecta; order Coleoptera; family Curculionidae; genus Listronotus; species Listronotus bonariensis. Next base: position 14,098 of record JACEGR010006467.1, on the reverse strand, counting down.
TAAAGACCTATTAGTTTGACCATAACAAACTGTATGCCATTGAACTGTAATACCTTTGTCAACTACCGCATACCGCATTTTATCGTTTACAATGTTAATAGCGTAATATTATATCAATTCAATTAGGTTTATATTTATGAGTATTGGTAATCCAAGAAATTGTTCTTTACTTTTAAAGTTTAGGAAAGTAATAGTAATTTTTGTAATAAAACAAAAATGTATTTTATTTACGATTGTGAGATGTGGCAATGTTGAGTAAAAAATAGAGACTTTAAGGGTATATGTATATAATATAATTTATTTACATTTTACAGCAACATTCACCTCTTGGTTCCTTTAGTTTGTTTAATTATTATTAAAAACTGAATATTTAATAAACCGTATCCAAAATTAGTGTGGGTCAATGATTAATAGAAAGTCGTATAGTAGAAAACTCTTTGAAAAATTATTATCCATATTTAAAGGTATGGTTAAATCCATCGATATGTCGTTTGTCTCCCTTTTTTAAAACCGCCACAAATTTATTCTAGATGTATTAGTTTTTAAAAAGCCATAAAAATAATTAAATTAAACTGCTTATTACAAAAATATGCCTAAAAATAAATAGAAATTACCTAATATGACTTTTTACCATGTTTTCTAATAACATTAGGCTGAAGAATCCGAAAGTTTTTTTTATTATACTGTAAATTTTTCTTGTGTCAATAAAGAACTAGAGTAACAAGTGACTGACTTCTTTTTTATATTATTAATTTTACCACATAGCAGATAAGCAGCTAAAGTGAAAAAGGGATAGACGTAAATTGATGTCAGTGCCACAAAACTCAAATCAAGAAATTTCTGTTTATTTAAAAATCATGCTTTTCAATCTAATTTTGGTTACCTTACAGAGTTGCATACCATGCAATTTCTTAAACTTATTTTTTTAAGTAACGTGAAAACACCCAATTACTAAACAAAACACTAAGCACAATCAAAATAAGTATACATTTTGAAAATGATAGGTAGAGCCTACTGTCCTTAATGCAAGAGCAAGTATGGATCCCAAAATTGATTTTTAAATTAAATTTTAAGTTTTGTTTAATAACAACTTTAATTTTAACTAAGTTTAACTAAACCTTTCCTAGGATGCAAAATTTATTGTCAAGGCTATATTTAAATTTAAAAAGTATCCTCAAAGTTTTTGACACCCTCTTTAACGCATTTTTATTTTATTTTTTTACTCTACATGACAGTACTAATAAATCACTATTTTTTTTCTTTTCAATTTTTTAAATAAAGCTATGGGAAATGGATTAAATTTAAAATTTTAAAAAATTTGTTACAATTTTTTGGCACATCATGTGTCATTTACAGCCGTATTCACTAATATTTATTAGGCTGATAGCCTTTGACTGTCAAATAAAGTAGCGGTAACTTTTATATTTTAAAAGAAAAACTTTAGTGATTTGAGCACTGTATTTTTTTTTCTTGGGGATGAGTTATTTGTAGCATTTAATATAAAGTCAATATATAAGAAATGCCAGCTTTAAAAAAATATTATCAGAAAAATAAATCGCGTCCAGACTTGCAACAATTCGCTGCACCGCTCTACGCCGTATACCCCGCCACTTAGCGCGGACGTGGACGTGTACGGAATTTACGTCGTTTTGAGGGCTTGGCGAATGCTTTGCCAGGGATTTAGAGGTTGGTTAGTTTGGACGAATGCTTGGCGAATTGTTGCAAGTCTGGACGTAACTTTAGAATGTATTTAAAAGCGCGTTTAATATCATTTTTATTTGTGATCGTAGGAAAAATAATTTTTGTGACAAGCAATAATAACCTTAAAACTATTATTACGTTTTTCCATACAAACTTCCTATTTGTTACTTTTAATAAAATTCTACACATTACCTTATATGAGTACTTGACAAAATAAATCAAGATTTAATTAAAATTATTTCATGCGTTACACCGACTGATAATTGACGTACCATTTTTAAAATTATTGTTTAATCGGTATCTCCAATAAATATCTTTTCTTAGGAACATGGCATTTATAGTAAATGTTAAAATGCTTTTGTTTATATCTTTTAATACAAAAAAAATGTACCAATAAAAATTATTTTTTATTAATAGCCTAAATATCAATTAATCAATTTAAAGAAAATGTGGCAGTACTACGACATTTACTGCTTTAAAGGGCTTCTTTAGCTTAAAATTTAATAAGTCCAGTGGCATCCTGAGCGATACCTAACAAAAAAATATACGCCACTCACTATTTCAACTAGACAAATAAATTTAAGGCTCTCGGATTTTTATTTTTTTCTTTCGTATCTCTTTGATTTTCGAAAAAAGAAATAAATTCCAGTTAAGGTAGTTGCGATGGTACAATTTTATCAGAAAAATTACGCGCCGTAAAAGTACACGAGCTTATAGTAGCCCCGGATCTAGAAGGAGACAAGCCGGGGTGCATGCCCCGGGCGCCACATTCAAAGGGCAGCAGATTCAAGCATGATAGACGAGTGATAACTCTATATATATTACCTGTCGGTAGAAAAAAAAGAAGCAGTCTGTCCAAGGGCATAGCCATGAAGGGAGGGAAGGGGTGTGGCGAGGAATAAACTCATACTTGAATAAGTATTTACTTGAAAAAATAGAAATTTTTGAAATTATCTGGGTAAAAGAATAGTAATTGAAAATTCTCAAAGTCATAAATATTAGCAAGATAGATTATTCTAGATTTAAGTAATATATTGACATATCATAAACAATTCCAACAAACAGCTCCTGCTTCCCTAGTTACGCCAATAAGTTCTAATTGGGCTTGATATAAATAGAAATAAAAAGGAATATTTGCTGATTTTTTTATTTTACACATATAGGTATAGCTTGTAAATATCCCAATAAGAAACCGCTTTAAATATATTTTAAATTAAAGGTTTTATTATATACGAAAATTTTTCATTACATTCCATCACGCTTTTTCTAGGCCACCGCGGTACTACCAAAAACTTCTTGAGACAAACAAAATGAATCTAACGAAATATACCTTACTAGTCAAAAAGTTAATTGTTTGGAAGCTACTGAGTGGCAGTTTTCATGTTGAAACTGCAGTCAGTTCAATTTTATTTATATTTTTTTCACAACGTTCGGTATTTGAGGATTTTCTAGGAAGGAAATTCAAAATCTGCTTATGTTTTTATGGTAAAATATAGTCTTTGGTTTATGGACTTAAAGGACTTCATGTCTGCCTTTACATTTGACATCAAAAACCTTAGCAAATTCCAAGTTTCCACCCTAAAAACCCCATCCATAGCATATTTTATAAAATAATTTTTAATAGTGAAAATGTCATTCAGACATATTTAAAATAAAATGCAAAGTTGTATTGGGCCCACAAATAACTTTTTGACTAAAGTAAATCGTTGTATTATAGCCCGAAAGAATTTGTGGTAGCATTTTGTATAGATGTTTTAGAGACGCCCTGTATAGTTACACAAAAAATAAGGCTTAATTTAATGTCAAAAATTAATGGTGAGCTGGGGAGCGCTGCTTGAAAGTTTTTGCGTCGAAAAAAATTAAGATCCGGGGCTCGCTTGTAGCTACGTGTTCCATAATTTTTATGCTAGATTGTATCCGTTTAGACATTACCACGAATACTATTACATGTGTTTTTAAATTTTAATCCGGCAACATCTCTAATAGATTAATTGTTGATTGAATAGTGGTACAGTGTACAGTATACAGGGTGTTTCCTAACTACGGTACAAAACTTCAAGGGATGATTTTTATGTCTTTTTATGAAAAAAAGTTCCCATAAACATATGTCCGGACTTGCGTTACTTTTGACTTGCGTTACTTTTGAGATACAAGGCGTTAAAGTTTTTAGAAAAACTCGCTATTTTTACAATATTTTAAAAATCCTTTAACCGATTAAAATGAAATTTAACACACCTATTTAATGAATAAAGATGCTTGTAATTCTCTTCCTAAATTAAGATTATTGGGTTCAGGGAGGTCTTAATGGGCACAACAGCCAATATTATTAAGAAAAAAAATACGCCACTAACTTTTTTAAAAGGTTTTATATTTTTTCTTATTAAGCTATTAAGCAGACTTTTTAGTATCCCAAATTTTCTCTCTATATGGCCGCGTTTTTGAGAAAAAAATTAAAGTCACTTTAATGTCTTCTAAAAAGTACCCATAGATAATATAATAAAATTATGTGTCGTAAAATAAATAAGCAGTCGTGTATTTTATCGAAAATTGTCATTTTCCTTATTAACTGAGGTAAAAATTATTAATTTTTTAATTTTGGATTTTATTTAGGCTGTTTGTGGATACTATTTAGTATAACCTAAATTGGCCTAATTTTTTTTTCTCTAAATCAAAGCGATACACGAAGAAAATACAAAAAAATGCATTTTTGATTGCTTAATCGGAAATAAATATGTAGTGTGGTGCCCACTGAGACGCCACTGGACCCAATATTCTAAATTAAAGAGCTTTATAAGCACCCCATTATAATAAATAGGTGTACCAAATTTCATCCAAGTCGGTTAAAGCGTTTTTTAAATTATTAAAAAAACTACTTTTTTTGAAAACTTAAATGTCCTGTATCTCAAAAATTAAGCAAGTTCAGACATATGTTCATGAGAAGTTTTTTTAAAAGATATAAGAAATCACCCCCATAAGTTTCGTACCGTAGTTAGGAAACAGAGGGCTTGTTATTTTTATCCATGTAAATTTACTACGTCAATAATAGCCCTGTTCGTAGAGAAATCACAAACTAGTCAGCAACAATCGAGTATTATTATTTTTTCGTCTTTATTTTTTATCCTAAAAGCATGAGTATTGTACTGTAAAACTGGGCTTTTTAATATTTAAATAGGACCAATTTGAATATTTAAGTTTTTAACTAAATCATTAATTTGGACTTTTTATATTTATAAAGTGATTTAAATTAGCCTATTAATACAATTAGTTTCATTGAAGAGGCCGTACTGAATTCATCCAAAATATTTAAAAATCAATTATTGCTTCCATAAGGTTGCTTTCTTAAAATAGTAAGAATGTGTTTATAACAGAACGTATGCAAAATTTATTTCCTGTACAAAGAGAAGAAAATATAGGTATAAAGGGGCCTAAGGCTAGTTTATTTCCGAAATATACAATGCTAAAAACAAAATTGTTTTTAAAAAAATGTATATTTAAACAAATTTAGAAAGTTAATAATGTTCATTAAACGGCAACAAAATGGTCACATATAAAAAAAAATCTACTTTATTTTAAGAACCGGTAAGTGATATTTACCACAAACCAATTTATTATCGTACAATTAAAATTGTGGTTTTTATTATTGCGTATGTTATTCTTTAAAAAAAAAACAGAAAAATATTAAAGTAAAATTTGCTGCATTTAATATAACTTGAGTTAATACTTACTTCCACGGTATTTATTTTTTATTTTGGCAGCCTACGAAGGACTATGCCTGGTATCAGAGTACCGGGTGTGTAGGTTTATTTTTATTTTAGAGCACCTTTTAGGCAACGTAGTAATGCCAACACGGACGTTATTTATAAATAATTTCTACCTTAAAATGTCTTCTCGGCTGGGCATTAAAATACTCTGTTCAGTTAGCCACCGGGAAGCTTGTTTTTTATTATTTATTTTTTAATGTGGTAGACAATGACGAACATACACAGTAGTAATTCTAAGAAAATTTTAGACTTTCACGTCTTTATTTTTATAGGTACACACAACGTTGAGAGCCGTTCTATTTCTGTCCGTTTTTAAGTATAAACTTAAGAAATTTCTATCGCCACTAAGTTTATACCATAGATAACCTACATTTAGACCCGCAGTGGCAAGAAGCCTTTTCGGATTTTTACGACCTCGCGCAGTGGGTGGACGAACATGCGCACTTAAAAGCCGTGGCCAAATACAAATACCGGCACCTCGTACCCTTCGTCCGCGATCTGACCGTAACGCTCATTAGCTACCGTACTTCGAACAGAAAACCAGGACGCCGTCAACAAATGCTTTTCTATAATGCGGATAGTTTGTTTGGACCGAGTGCGTTTACCTTCAACTGGCTTGCGCACAAACCGTTTTTTCGCCCATGAAATTTAACTTTTGTTTGTGCACGTGTGGTCTTCAGAACACATCATTAAGTGGACAAAAGCACGGGTTGTTCACAGGAAACCTCATTGAAAAAAGCGTAAATAAACTGTTTTTATTAAAAATAACAAAAATATTTTTAGTAAACCTAGTGTGATAATATGGTAATTTGCCTTTTCTCCAGAATAGAGATATTTGATTATTATTTATAAAAAAGTGGTAATTCATTTGGAGGTACTACGTACGTACTATCATACGGAAAATCTATAACTTACATTTTTTTTAGTTTATGGCTTTTAAATGTTGACCTTAACTGCACCAAACATGGTCTGTTCTTAAGCTCCAATTTCCGAGCGCCAAATCAATTCGTCAGACTTACACTCACAGCACTAAGTGCTAGACGTGGCTCATTTGGTCAAGAATTATCCAATTTTAAAAATTGAAGTGTTTAAATTTGTGTGATGGTACAGCGAATAGTCGGCTCAGTACGGCGATTATGCGTGGACCATTAGTTGCCCGAAGCGCACGAAACACATTTCTCGGAGAATGATGATTTTCATTTTAAGTTAAACAAGTTTTATGCCGCCGCCAGACATTAGGCCAACTACGACAAATTTTTGAAAACCACCATTGTGTGGACGGATAGTACGTCTACATTTGTCTTGATTGGCACAACTTTTCTCGGGTCTGCTTGCTTGTCAATAGTTTGTCAAATGTTTCGACAAATAGTTCGGCCACAACTTCGTCCAATGTGTGGCGGCAGCATTAGACGTTGTGCCGAAGGCCAAGTTTAAGACGTTGTGCCAGAAGCCGAATCTTTCCAGGAAAAATTGCCAAACAGTACTGAACACAAATGCCATGACAGTTTATATATATATATATATATATAGCATATGCTCGATTTCTTCCATAAGCTTCAATACAAAAATGCTTCAAAAGAAAATGTTAAGGAAAGGTGGAGCTATAACTTTACCGTAACCGTTGTTATTTACTGTTACCAATACATCCTACGGGGTGATAAAATTAAAAAACAATAAAAAAAATTTAATTGCCCTGTATGATGTGCTGTTGAAAGGGAGTAATCAAATTTGTGATTATAAAATATCAGAAATGAGTAAGGGTATAATTTATTTACAAATGATATTCGTCCCAATTAATAGCACATTATACAGGCCGGTTAAAAATTATTATTTTTTTTCAAAAAGTTTTATCGCCCCGTAGGATGTATTGGTAACAGTAATAACAACGGTTACGATAAAGTTATAGCTCCACCTTTCCTTAACATTCTCTTTTTTATTTGCCTTGATAACTTTATAATTAAAATAGATATGGCCATTTAAATGAAAGCATTTTTGTATTGAAGCTTACGGAAGAAATCGAGCATATGCGATAATTCTTTTGAGAAGTGTAAATATATACCCTCTCATCTATCCAAAAATACCTACTAGAAAAAGTAATAAATCACCCCTTATAATAAAAACATATTCTCCTCTTACAATCATATATTAAAAAATAATAACATTTTAAAGTTTACTTTAAAAATTATAAATTGTTATTAAATTCTATAGGTATAAAATAATTATTTTTATTTAGGTTAAATACAAGTAAAACTTACACCTACTTAATTAGTTAATATTAGACATTTTTACATAAACTTTAGATTATTCGGATTATAGCTTTTCTGATGCACCAGTTTTTATTAGGTGCTGTATAAATATTTGTTACATTTATTTTGTGCATTAAAAAAGCTTTAAAATGAAGAAATTTTATGTGGTAACTAAAGATATCTAATTGTATCTTCTTTTTTTTCAAATGTCATTTGCGTTGACTGTATCCTATTTATGAAATTTGTGAACTTTAGGTTAGTTGCAATTATTTTTAACAAATAAGTATTTCCGTAATAATTTATTGTGTTTAGAAATCAGGTTAAATCTGTGGCGTAAAAACAAACAGCTTTGCTTAAATCTGATAAGAAATTGTAAAAGGTAATGTGACGGAGTGTTCTTTAGACATTTTATTAATATAGAAAATGGGCTAGGTACACACAAAGAAATCCATTGTGGAATGTAAACAATACCTTCTTTACCTTCTTTTACATAATGTTAAATTTATTAGTAACAAATTTATCATAATTATCTATCTAAAGTATTTTTGAAATGTTCTGTAGTAAAATTGGGATTATTCTTTAATTTAATAGTTATTTCTCTTCAGCAGAATATTATATTTTAAAAATATTAAGCTTTGCCAAGTTATTTCTCAATTTTGTGTAAATGAGATTTAATAGCTAACCAACCACTTGTAGTAAAATAATATTGCATAATATTTCTTTTAGTTCGTTAAAACAATTATTATGCTTTTATATTTAACATTAATTAATATATTAGTATCCAAGGACAACAAAAGTATGTTCTTTATTTGTATTTCTTATTTAAATATTTAACCTGTGATGTTAGTTGAACACAGTTTCACAAAAAAATATTTTTGAGTTAAATTCGAAGAAAAAATATTTGCAGGTGTACTGGCAACATTGATTATTATATAAAAAATAGTCAAGTCTTCTGTTAAATGCTTATAGGTAATTTTATATTGTGGGCGTTTTAAATTTATTGCAAATAGAAGTTAGTATTCTACAAAACATACAGAAATATGAGTTTCCTATAAAAAGTATCGAATTTGGCCCACCATATTTTTGGCTATAAGTATTATATAAGCTTTTAAATAAAAATTATTTAAAAACTCCTAAACAGGATATTTTTTAATTTTATGTAGAATTATTTATTTAAATAAAAGTTGTATAAAAACTTTTAAAAATTAATAGTTAATTTTCAATAAAATACATAAAATTTTTGTATAATATTATATTTATTAATATATATAATAATGACCGCAAGAAATGTTTTCCACATGAAAAACTTTTTTATTGTTTATTTCTCAAAAAATTATATTAATAATAACATTCTCTGCATTATTTAAAATTTGTAGCGTATAATAGGTATATGGGTGCAAAATAACACAAAAGAAAACTACCTTAATCTTGGAACTTAGAGAAAAATATTATTTAAAAGACTTGTTTACAATCAAAAATTATGTCATATTTTAAAAATGTTTGAAAAAAAACTTACTTCTTCATTTTACCCCGTATAGAGATAATATCGAATTAAATTAACTGACGTAATTTATACCGTTTCACAAAAAAAAGTTGTAGCTCTGAAAGACTCTGAAAAGAGACCAGCGTCGCTGAATCCGAATTTAAGGTCGGTTTGACCCCATCAGATCATGGTCAAGTTAATTTCAAGGTGAAATCATCAAATTAATTCAAAACTAGATCACAATTGTGGCATCTTTAAGCTTTTAGGGCCGCTGAATTCGAAGTCAAATTGACCTCTTGACCCCATTAGGTTGAGGTCAAGGTTATACCAAGGTCAAATCATTAAAATTTGTCGAAAAACAAACCACAATCATGGTACCTTTATATTTTCGGGGTCGCTGAATCCGAATCCGTGGTCAAATTGACTCTATAAACTAATTGAGATCAAGGTCATTGATTATCGAAAATAGACCACGATATCTTGATGTCTTTTGGGATGGTGACCTTAAAATGACTTTTACCATGACCTGATGGGGTCAAACCGACTTCAGATTAGGATTCAGCGACTCCAGAAACATAAAGGTGCCACAATTGTGGTCTATTTTAAATGAATTTTAATTATTTGACCTTGAAATAAACTTCATCATGACCTGATGGAGTCAAGCTGTCGCCGGATTCGGATTCAGTGACTCCAAAAACATAAGTATACTATGATTGTTGCCTATTTTCAATAAATTGTAAATATTTGACGTTAAAATGACCTTGACCATGACCTGATGTGTTTAAACCGGCCCCTGTTGACCCCTGATTTGAATTTAGCAACCCAAGAAACATAAGGATACTCCGATCTCTTTTTAGGAGCTGTGTTATCCCTATTGCCCTTAAATTTTAAAAATGCAACCACGTTGTTATTCTTTAAACATTTAAGTACGTTTAGATCACTTGAAAAACGCAAATTTGTACTTTTTTTAGTTCAATCAGGCAAAAATTTAAAAGTTCCGTTAGATTAATATTTCACATCGTTTTTGCCTTATAAAAAAACGTCTTTACTTTTAAAAATATAAATTTATTTTTATGATTTTCTATGACAATGTTTAAAAATTAAACTCTACTGGAATTATGGTAATAAGGAAATAGTTTACAGAACCTAAAAAAATATTAAAGAATTAATCTAAACCCAAACCAAAAATATTAAAACAGTTACACTTTGTGTCTTCCATTAATTTTCAGACAATTAATTACCCAGATTTTTTGATCGCATGTACCTGAAAATAATGATGATGTATTAACATAGTATGCAATAATTAATTGATGCAAAACAGAAATTGGAATGCTACATAAATAATTAAGTTTCATTTAAGTTTAAAGGGGTTATTGTCAAATATTTTTGTCAATATATCACATAATCCTTCCCTTCAAGAACAAATTTAAATTGTAATTTTCGCCATAACTAGAAACAATTTTAATTTTTTTTTTTTTATACGAATATCTTAAAACTGCTGATATTTTTAATGAATGACACGAACATAAAAATATTGTTTATACTACAGTACAACACATTGTGGTAACATTTAGGCAAACTGGATAAACTCAAAATAAAAAATAAAGTACACCATCGCAAGAACGAAACCAATGATGAAACTAGTTTAAAAATACCTTTGTCGGAAAGAAAACAAGAAGCAAATATTTTTAAGAGCCCCATTAAAAGAATTTTTAAGAAAAATAAGTTTTAGCCATACAAACCAACATTTGTTCATACCCTTAAACAAAAGGAATGCGATACCCGCATAGATTTCCGTTTTTTGTTTCAGGAGAGAAGAAAACTTTTACATCCAATGAAGTCGTCAGTTCACAAAATTTAAGATGGTGTTATCTGCAATTCTTAAACAGTAATATTAGACTTTCTGGATAAACTGCCATTACAGACAAAATTAAGTATATTGTTTTAACATGACAGTGCTACGATTCACAGTTCGGTTGAAGTAAAGATGTGGTAAGACGAACATTTTTTTAATTGGTGTATTGGAAGATTTTCTAAAAACCTGTGGCATACAAGATCACCTGACCTAACACCTCTAGATTTTTATCCTAAAAATAAAGTTTATAAGCATCTACCCTTTCTAAACATCGATCACCTGGAAATGTGATAAATAAAAGCGTGTGACAAAATCCAGGTCAATTTTTAAAAATCTAATAAAGGAGACAGATAAAAGAACCATTGCTTGCCTGAAAAATAATAAAATAGATGTATAACTAAATTATAATAATAAAGTTTATTTTTCACCAGTGTAATAGAAAGTCATAAAAATAAATTTGTATTTTTAAAAAGCAAAGAAGTTTTTTTATAAACAGTGTGTAAATCGCCATTACAAACAAAATTTAATATATTTTTTTACATGACGTGCTACGATACACAGTGCCGTTGAAGTAAAGAGTGGTTAGACAAAAAAATTCAATTCGTGTATAGAAAGATTTTCTTAAAACCCGTGGCCTACAAGATCGCCTGACTTTACGCCTCTAGATTTTTTATAGCCTAAAAATAAAGTCTCTACGCATCTACCCTTTTAGAACATCGACATCCTGGAAATGTGATAACGGAATGCGTGAATTTAGCGACCAGGTCAATTTTTTAAAAAAATCTAATAAAGGAGACAAATAGCAGAACCATTGCTTTTTTATAAACGGTGTGGAACGTTATTTTAAAAAGCCATTACAATTCTAGCCTTATTGAACCACAAATAAGCAAAAATTTATGTTTAGTTTTTAGGCTGATTAAAATGTACTTAAATGCTTTAAGAAAAAAACAAGGCTTTGAAATTTGTTTGAAACTTAATGGCCATAATGCTTATTTACGGTTAATTTAGTGCCATCTTATCTCCATAAGTAGTAAATTAAGAAAGTAAGTTTTTTTCCATTTTTTTAATAGAAGGCTTTGCTTTTATAATATGACATAACTAACAGCTACAAAGATGGTTGAATCAAAAAAAAATTGTAATTTTTAATGTATAGGTAAAATCACTACTTGTTTTTCGGAATAAATCATAGCTTTGGTAAGATTTAAAAAAATCACTACTTGTTTTTTCGGAATAAATCATAGCTTTGTAAAGATTAAAAAAACGTTTTTTTTATTGTTTATCCCCTGTGGCTCTGTTGATATTCAAAATAGATTTTTAAATCTAGTAGACCGTTTTCGAACTACGACATAAAACATGCGTTTTTTTATGGAAACTATGGTTGGTTAAGACATTATTAAAAAGGCATTTTTTTTAAGGATGTCTACCAAAATGTGCATTTAAATAAAAATAAAGGTAGTTTTGGATTCAATTATTTTTAAATTTGTTTTTATGTAATTCAGCTTTCAACACCTAAACTGGTTTTACTAACAGTGCATTTTCTTTTTATCTTCTTTCTTACTGTAAATGTTTTAAAATATATATTTTTTAATTATAAAAACACCCTGAATAAAAATAACAAATATATATATATATATATATATATATATATATATTTATATATACTTTTAGCAATTAATGGTATTTAAAATATGTTGGTAAAGTTTAAAAACAAACTAAATTAAATAAAAGAAATGCCAAAGATTAACAAGTGGGAATTTATTTACCTACTTAAGTAACTTCAATATTAATTAAAATAGTTTTAAATATAAACAATTAAAAAAAAACATTTTAGGTTTTATTCATAGATTTTTAAAAAGTACACTATTGTTGCCTATACCCACGACTTATCTTTTAAAACCAAATTTGTTGCGATCCGAATACAATTCCTAAAAGTAATAATATTAAATGAATATTGTTACGTCAACTAAGTTTGACAAGCATACGAGAGTTAAAATATTTATTGGCTGTCAAAAAAGAAAAGGACTTTTTGTTAGTCTTTACTTCTAATTTAATGCTTTGGTTCTAATTATACATCAATACATGACCTTTTTTTGCTCTTCAAATTTTTTAAATATTTCTTTTGGCATCACAAAGGAAAGCAGCTTTTAATCTTCGCATTAGCAGAAAATAGGCCTTGATCCGGCATTATATAAAGTGGTGCAGTTTGTACTGCCAAAAAAGCCACCGATACTGCGCTTCACGTAATATTTTCCGCGGTATAGGCAACACCCGTTGTATATTATATTTAGGTTTTGTAGAAAAAAACAATAAAAAAGTAGCGTTAAGACATCTAAGTAACCAGAGGATCGTTAAAAAAATGATCATGTAAATCGGTGCAGTAGAAATTTCTAACAATAGTGTCTGAACATTAGGGTTAATGTATATGGGCAATGTGTTGAAAAAATTTTGGCCGCTTGCACAAATTCAATAATAATTAGATAGTTTATTACTTACCTAATATAAAATAGAATTGGAAGTATGTTTTAGATAAGAAAAAATTGTCCAAGAAGTCCTGAAAAGGAAAATAAATCTAGTCAATTATTAATATCATTATAATTTAATTTGTTTACTTTTACTTTTACATGTAATTTAAAGATCTTTAAGTAAATCGTTTAATAAAGTTAGTTCAAGATGGTGTTGATGTGTTGTTTTTTTTTATCTAACTTTAATATTATATTTTTATTAAATTTATACAATTCTTAAATGGTTTCTACATTTTGGGTAATTTATTTCGTTACAATTGTAATTAATCAATAAAATAAAAATAAAAATTATGAATTAGTACATGAGTAAGTAATGAAATAAACTTTATTATAAGAACCCCTTTAAAACCCTTTCAAGGGGTTAAAGCGGTGTTTTACCGCAGCCTGTCAGTGTCAAATATTTTGGGAGTCGGACTGGGCGAAACATCACTTTTTTCAGACAAGTTTACCCCAATGTTTTACATGTAGTTTTTAAACATTTTGCCTAAAATGTTTAGGGTAACAGTTATAAAACCATAACCTGTATATTC
>JACEGR010006466.1:0-60446 GCA_014170235.1 Listronotus bonariensis | reverse complement strand
ATCAGTCTATTTTTTGAGCACCATATAGAAAATTTCTGTAAAACATTATTAGCTCAATTTTCAAGATGTGTCAGCTGAAATGGCAACTGTGCAGTCATCGGCATAGAGTATTAGTTTGTATAATAATTATAATTATGCAAATCCATGCACATTTTGATCCGTTTAGTTTCTCTTGGTGACTTCAGATTGTTCTTATGTCATGCAATGTTATTAGTTTAAGTTTTAATTATGAACATCATATGAATTAACCTTAACAAAGATGTAAGTTCGTGACATTCTTTACATAAAATTGTATAACCTTACATCGTTACTTTGTATCCATTTCAGTATCCTTAAAAATGGAAATAAACATATCCGAAAACTGGGAAAAACTTTAAAGAGTATTCTTTCATTCATTTGCTGCAGTCCTCTATTTATATACAGTGTGTCCAAGATAAGGCTCCTAAGCATGTGAATTTCAGTACCTATTGGAGATACAGCTTAGGTTAAATTAGGAAAAAGTTGTGTCTTTTAAAGCTTACTTACATGCCGTTTAAAAACTTGATAAGTTTTCATGGCCTGCTGAGATATTTGGCAAAAACCAAAATTTGACTATATCGATTTTATTTTTTTCTGACTTTATTTGACGAGATATTAAAAACTAATAACACTTTTTCACTGGCACTTTTTAGCTACTACATGATGGTATTTTTAGATTTTATACCCAACGTTTTGTTTTCAAAAAACCATCATCAACTTTATTTTTTTATATGGCTCGAAAAAAAAGTACACCCTGTATCTGTTCCTATTTTTTATTACAAATTCCACGATATATCACATGTCATATTTTAATTTTTAGTTTGAAGAAAAATTGCATTTTCTATTTTTTAAAAGTTATTTTTAAGTAGGCCTTGCAAACAAATGCTTGGACGTTAATACCTGTTACCCAGCGAAACCACTTAAATTCAAATATATTAAAAACGGTTGCCCAGAGTCATTCTTACAAAATATACCCTTTTGTGTAGAAACCATTGGGGAGATTACTGGTTTACTTAGATAACACATACAGTGTAGCTCAAAATAGTTAAGACGTTTTAGAAAAAAATAAATGGTGTAATCAGCCACCTCTGATTTTCACATAAAAAATAATATCAGATCTGAATATCTCATGTCAAAAAACATCTAGAAACCTAGTTTTATTAAAATACTTAAAACGTATCAAAAGTTGCTAAAATAAATTAAATATATTTTATTTTTAATGGAGTGTGTATTGTGGTGGTTTTTTCAAATGGTCTAAATCTAAAATAAGTTTTTTTTTAAGTATCGGTGTTATTATTATGTAAAATGTGCGCGAAATGGACTAAAAATACCACAGTAAAGCTTGTAGAATTATATAATAAGAAAGGTGGCCTTTGCAATAGTTAGTGGATAATATATAAAAACAAACAAGCCCGTAAACCGGCTATAAAAAGAATTGTGGAAGCAATAGAAACCAAGAATTTTGACCCAATAGATGTAAAAACAAAATAAAAACTGTATAGTCGACGTAGTATGTACAAGAGGTAGC
Source organism: Listronotus bonariensis (assembly GCA_014170235.1). Lineage (NCBI taxonomy): Eukaryota > Metazoa > Arthropoda > Insecta > Coleoptera > Curculionidae > Listronotus > Listronotus bonariensis. The sequence continues at coordinate 58,900 of JACEGR010006466.1, read as the reverse complement.
GAAAATTAAAAAACGCAAAGCTCTTAAGCGGGAGCAAATTAAATATACAGGATGTCCTCCAATTAATGGTACACAGAAAATCCACAGATTCCTTATGCAAAAATATAAAGATCAAACTACACATACGATCTAAAAGTTATTAATAAGGAAGATACAGGGTGTCAAATTAAAAAAAAAATACATATTTTGGTAACTTTTGATACATTTTAAATATTTTAATAAAACTAGGTTTCTAGATGTTTTTGACATGAGCTATTCAGATCTGATATTAATTTTTATGTGATTATCGGAGGTGGCTGACTACACCATTTATTTTTTTCTAAAACGTCTAACTAGTTTGTGCTACACTGTATGTAGCATCTAAGTAAACCAGTAATCTCCCCAATGGTTTCTACATAAAATAGTATATTTTGTAAGAATGGCTCTGGGCAACCGTTTTTAATATATTTGAATTTAAGTGGTTTAGTGCAACCAAAAATGTCTTTAAAAACAGCGTATTAGGCATAACTACAACTGGCTTCATGATAAACAAATGATTTAATGTATTCTTTCATATAATTTTTGGTTGCACTCAACCACTTAACTGCAAATATCTTGAAAACGGTTGCTCGGAGCCATTCTTACAAAGTATACCTTTTTTTTTGTGGAAAGAATAAGGAAGTTTACTGATTTACTTAGATGGTACATACAGGGTAGCACAAAAAGTTGGGACGTTTTAGAAACATTTAAATAGTGTACATAGCCTCCCCTGGTTTACACATAAAAATTAATATCAGATCTGAATAGCTCATATCAAAAACCCATAGATACCGAGTTTCACTAAAATATTCTAAACATATGAAAAATTATCGAAAAAATTAAAAATATTTTTTCACTCTCCCCTCTATTTACTTATTATTAACTTTTGAATATAGGTATGATTGGTTAAATCTTATTATTTTGACATAAGGAATCTGTGGTTTTTCTGTGTACCATTAATTAGCGGACATCCTGTATAAACCAAAAATAAAGTGGTTTTCAGTTTTTTAATGTTTTTTCAAGCATGGTTAAGGGAAGGGTAACAATAAGTAATTTGGTAAACAAGAAGCTACTATATATTTTTATTATTATTAGTAGTTAGTAATAATTAAGAAAACTTAATATAGAGACCTAAAATGGATTTAATAAAGGTTACTTTGTCAAATAACTTTCATCATGTAACGAGAACTATCTTTCAAAACACATGCTTTTCATACTGGATTTTTGTAAGTTGTTCAAGTCACAGGCATCGTGTAAACCCCACTTAATCTTAAGCAGGCAGTACCAATGTCAACATTAATGATTACAACGTAAATGTTTTATAAGGACACCATTTTAAGGAGTCCAAATTAATATAGTAAAAAATTACTTCATTACACCAAGTATCATAAAAATTATTCAATAAAAACCAATTTTCAGCGGCGTCCTTTAAGGGTAATATTTTTATATTAACATACAAGGCTGGATTAGATATGTCGGGGCCCCTAGGCAATGCAATTATCAGGGCCCCTTTTTAATAAAATTAAAGAGCCAAAAAAAGCCCTCCCATTCTTCATAAAATTAAAGAACAACAAAAAGATAACATAACAGACCAAAAACAAAATGTTTTTAACATTAAATTGAAGTCCAAAAAAACTCTTTCTCTTCATCATAACATTTAAGACCAAAAAGAAATAAAGATTACCTTTATTAACGCATACAAATATTTAATCACGAAACATTTTACACTTTTAAATTTTTTCCTGTTTGCGGGGCCCCCACTTTGTTTCGTGGGGCCTCTATTTATTATATTATATTATAATGTAAAATTAGGCCCTACGCACATATTCTCTGTAGAGGGACTGTACAAAAACCAAACTTATGGGAACTTACCTGCCTCTGGGGATTTCTATTTATTTCCCGATCTCTAGTTTTTCCTTCCATTAACCACTTCCTAACCATATCCGTATTAGCCTTAGCAAACCAGGTATTTTCACGATCTTCTATAACTTCCTTAAGCTCAAAGAAGCTAATGACACTTTCGTTCTTATCAATTAGATTCAAAGTTTCGTTTAACGTCTTGATTTGCTCCATGTAGTCTCTAACCACACGACGTTTCTGATTAACGGGATCAGCTTGGTAAGGTCCACGTCTTCTCTTACTTGCCAAGTTATATATTTTTAGGTTTTCATTTTTAGACTGACCGCCAACGCGTAAAATGTTATCGGTAAGTGGAATAATGCCCTCTAAGAATTGGTCTAGGGCGTGGTTTGTATAGCAGATAACTAGTATAGGAGTATGGTTGTACCAGGCGTGTCGATTGTTGAGTAATGTATGCGCTATCTTAAGACCTAAAACCAATTAAACTAGCTACTAACTGAAAAACAGAAAATTTTTGCTACTTAAAATGTTTCCCAGAAGATATATGATTAAATTTTTTTTTGCTTTAATTGTCGTTTTAAATGGTACAATAAGTCTAGAACATTCTTTCCTCATTTAAAGTCATTTGAAGTAATAATTTAGGAGAAATAGCCTTGAGAAATTTACTCTTAATAGGCCAGGTTGATGTAACAAAAACTTGTTACGCATATTATATATAAACTTAATTTTTAAGACATAATTTCTCAAAAATTAATGAGTCGATTGTGTTAAAATTATGTACTGTTCCTTAAGATAGAATTAACAATTACTTGAATGAAGGATTTTTATTATTACATTTTATTGTTTTACCTTATTTAGATACAAGCTATATGGGAAGTTACAATTCAAAACGTATGTTAGTATATATGTATATACAGGGTTGTTCCTAACTAAAGGGCCAAAACTCCGTAAATAAATAAATAAATAAAATTTTACTGCAAAATTGTGAAGTTAAAATATTGTGATTAAACTAAACTTACCTCAGTACAAAAGTTGATGTTAACTGAGATACGGGTTGTTAAAGCTTAAAAAATACTTTTATTTTAGTACCTTTTGACATGTTTTGAATATTGCAATAAAACTCGATATTTAGAGGTTCTTTGACATGAGCTATTGATATCTAATGATTATTTTAAAGTTCTAACTAAAAGACGCTACTTACAACCGTTTTCGAGATATTTGCCTTTAAGTAACAACTTAATGCATTAAATAATGCAATCAAAATATTTATGGAAGAATACATTGAATAATTAGTTTAATATATGGTTTAAGCAAATATATTGTAATTAAAGTATTTTTGGTTGCATAGTGCGATTTTAACAAAGTAATATTTTAACTTCATATTCTCCAATTGAATTGTGGCCCATTTCTTAAGTACCACCCTATATACATATAATATACCATATTTCGATTAAAACACTTTTTAAATATAAATAGAAAACGCACAGTGAAACTTGTGAGATACTCTAGAAATTGTGTTTTATCAAAAATTGCGTTTTGAATTGGGAAGGGACTTAGAAAATGATGTCTCTCAACAGTACAATTTTCAAAAATTTTAAATGAAAATTTGAAAACAATTGTACTGTTGTGTCCTTTTACTAGCTGTTTAGTTCTCACAAGTTCCCAATAAATTTTAATATATTCAACAACAAAATCCTCTCTCCATTTCTGTTCTTTCATTTTTTTCATTTTTACATAATAGAAAGAATTGTTCAACTAAAACTAAACAGAGAACGAATATGACCATCCAAACACATTTAAATGGAGAAAGAAATGCTTTTAAATGAACTCTGGTGAAGTTCCAAATGGACGAATACAGGAAATTTACTTGCACACTAAACTTTTTTAAATTTCATTTTGACTGACATGTCTAAACATAAAAAAACTGCTACCTCGCCTGGGTTATAGGTCCTAAAATAACTAATCAAATGAAAAAAAAAAATAAAGCGCAAAACTTACCTAGAAAAGTCTTTCCGGTTCCAGGAGGACCTTGTATAATACAAAACTCCTCAGTCAATGCTGCCCTAAAAGCACTGAGTTGCGACTCGTTCAGACTATAAAATTTCTCTTGCTCCGGAATATTTAGCGACCAAAATCTAGTTCCTTCTACGTCATAAAACACTGGTTCATCCCGAACAAGGTATTCCGGCGGACGCGACTCGGTTTCAACTTTAATAATATATCTCTCCATTGGGAAGGATTCAGTATCCATTCTTTTTAGTACACCCAATACCTGGTAGTATGGTTCGAAGTATACACTGCTTTCAACCATTAAATAATCAACTTCGTAGTTTATGGCGACCTGTTCTTGAAAACCAACAACGATTAAACCTTGTTCTAACAGTTTAATGTCTCGTTGAACGATTTTACCGAAAAGTAAGCTTTTGAAGTTATCGCAAGTAAAGCATACTAAAGAGCCAAACATGAATCGCTTTGAGTTTTCGTAAGTAAACGACCGTTTTTCTTGGTGAAATCAAATCGCAGTCTGTAGCAATTGCATTCATTTATCGTTTCTACGCTTAAAAATCTTACAGGCGAGTAGACCTAAAAAAAAGCAATTTGTGTAAGAGGGTTCGCACATATATATCCATTGATATATATTGTGATATATATCATGATATACAGGGTGTACAAATTCGTTGCATTAGCATTGCTATCTCGGTAATTATAGGAGATAAGAGTTGGTTAAATTAAGGCACAGTTGTACATCCTAGTGCTGAATAATTGGGCAAATAGAAATTTAAAATATTCCGGTTACTTCCGGAGATATCCGAAAAAAACCGAAAAATTCAATTATCCATTTTATTTTTTAAGACACTGTTAGTGATTTTTTGAAAAACCAATAGCACTTTCTTAAGGCACTTTTTTATGCTCTTCAAGAAAATATTTTTATTTTTTCAATACGTTTAGCTATCATCATCCTGGTCCGTATTTAAATAAGTGAAGCTGATGATGGTAGCAAAACGTCATATCGGAAAAAAAAAACATATTTTTTAAAGAGCATAAAAAAGTGCCTTAAGAAAGAGCTATTAATTTTTTAAAATAATCACTAACAGGGCATCAAAAAATAAAATAAATATCTGAGTTTTTCGATTTTTTCGGATATCTCCGGAAGTAACCGGATTTTTTGAATATCTCTTCTTCCAATTATTCAGCATTAGGATGCGCAACTTTGCCTTAATTTAACCAACTTTCTATTTCTTAAAATTACCGAAATAGTGCCCATGCATCGAATTTGTAACACCCTGTATATTGCTATATTTATGCCGAATAAATATCCAATTTTCTGATATACAAACTGTCCACGGATAGGGTTAACAAAAGGACAAATGGACCAAAAAATTCATTTTTCAAAAAAAGACATTCTTCATAAAAAGTTTTGTTTGTAAAAAAATAGGAATCAGGAAGAGAAAATGTTGATTTGTATACAGGGTTCGCAAAAGCTTAAAAAATATGATTTTTCTTCAAGAGTAAACTATCTTTATTTTTCATTTTTAAGTAAAATGTCATTAGGAAAATTTATTTAGAATAATGTTTGTAATTGATTAAAACAATAATACATTTTATTAAACTTCATAATTGGGCGAAAACGCCTTGATCACATTCGTTTACAACTGAAAAAATTTGTTGTGTAGGAATTTAGATAAAGCAGGTCTTTGAAAAGCAAATTATAAAAGTTTTTAGGCCACTTTATCAAAAAAAAATCTGTTTGATACCCCTGCCTGATCATCTGCATCATATTAATATAAGATATAGGTAATCTTAGTATACAGGTTAACACTTATGTAGCATATTTAATTATTGATGTCTTTGCAAAGAGAATCTTCTGTATGTATTCCCTGGCTGTGTGAATGAGTTATTATTGTAAGCACTTGGTGCTTAGCACCTGAAACGGACTGACCGACCTTTAACCCGTCACTGTAGAGATGGTACATACTACATGGCAACATTTCAAAGTAGTGTTTGTGACGCCCTTTAGTCAAGACAAAAGGTTACCATTGTATCTGAACTTTTCACGTCAAATACAATTTTCCAAAAATAATACGCATTATGAAAAAAATACAAATATTTTTATCATTTCAATATCCTTATTATTATCTTTTTAACATTTGTATGTAGGATAAAATTTTAATATTTTGACATAAGGAATATATGGTTTCCGTGTATCAACTGTAGTGGAAACAATTTATTTATTTATTTATTTACCTTTATGTCTAAAGATCTTACAGATATGACGTCAATAAATTAATGAAAAATACAAATAAATGTTTAAAAAATTCAAACTACTAAAATAGAAAAAAAAACACAAAAAATACATGAACAAAATTTTTAAAATATTATAGTAAAAACATAAAATACTAACTAATTATGGAGAAATATTCTTTGACATCATAATAGCATTTTTGTAGAAGATAGCTCTTTACGCCTTTTTTAAATCTATGATATGATGTTAATTCTTTAAGGTTTGCTGAAAGTGCATTATACATAGTGCTGCAAACGCAGTATGGGCTTTTTGAAATGAGGTTGTGTTATAATGGGGTATGTAGATATTAGTGTTGTGCCTGGTGGGGTAGTTGTGAACAGTTGTGGTTTGTTGAAATTTGCTGAAATGTTTTTTGACAAATAAGACTGACTGTAGGATTAAAATGCAAGGGAGTGGTAAAATTTTATATTGGAGAAAATAAGGTTTACATGAATCTAAAGGGTGATGTGAAAATATTTTTCTAATTATTCGTTTTTGCAGTATGAATATTCTTGAAATGTCTGTAGACTGGCCCCAAAAAATAATCCCGTAGCTCAGATGGCTAAATGCTAGGGCATAATAAGTGTTTAGTAGTTGTTTTGTTTCAAGTATATTAAAAAGATTTCTTATGGCAAAATATGCTAAGTTTAGTTTGCTAGCTACATGATTTATGTGGTTGCACCATGTAATGTGTGGATCTAAGTAAATACCAAGTAATTTAAAATTGTCTGTTTTATTAAGTGGTTTAGCATTAAGCGTAAGTGATAAATTTCGGGATATGATTTTTCTCTTTGTAAAAGTCATGTAACAGGTTTTCGATTCACTAACAATCAGTCTATTCTTTGAGCACCATACAGAAAATTTCTGTAAAACATTATTAGCTCGACTCTCAAGATTCTCCAAAGTGTCAGCTGAAATGGCAACTGTGCAGTCATCAGCATAGAGTATTAGTTTGCTGTTTGACTCTGATATATTTTCCTCAAGGTCGTTAATAAATAAAGTGAATAGAAGAGGCGATAGTATGCTGCCCTGAGGAACCCCACAGTTTAATATATGTTCATTTGATAAAGTGGCTCCAATTCTAACCCTTATTTTACGGCTTTCCATGTATATAATTATGATAAAATTGTCTAAGATTGTATTATCAAAATTATTAGCCCTACTAATGTTTAACAAATAATTGCTAGGTATTAATATAAATCTAGTTACAGGGTAAATAAATGACTCCAGCCAAATTATATTTTTTGGCTTGTCCATTTAGTTAGTATTATACTTACCTTGATATCATCTAATTTCTTCCAGTCCTTTTTCGGTTTTGTCTGATTGCGCAAAAATCCACAAATACCTCTACGTAAAGGCGTTACGAAATCTTCTCTTAAAAGCCTAAACTGTATATCCAGATATTGATTTATACTGTCATACGGTTTGTCTACAATATTTGGCCTTAAAAAGGCGAAACGTCCGTAATAATTTCTTCAACACTCGGTATAATTTGAATCTGACGGAAATCATCAGGAGGTTCCATGTCTGGTGGCATAATCACGTTTTGTTCATTGATTTGGCGTTTAACTTCTAAAGCCTGAACAGTTTGTTCCACTATATCCAACAAGCTTAACGTTTGAGCCTTTATTTCGTCAGATATATGTATGGAATGGGCTGCTTCTATTAGGGAAACACAGCATTCATTGTCGTTAAAAGTTTTCTTATGATCTCACAATTTGTTGGAATCAATTCTTGTACCATTTTTGAAATAGTTATTAAGTTAGACCAGAAATCATCTGGATCAGCCCAAAAATAATTGTTTCTGGCTTTATCCTGTTGGGTCTACAAGATAAATTATATCTTTATCGTTTTTATAGCTATCTGATTTACAAAAGTATTAAAAAGAGTAATAAATGGGTATAATTTTAGGCAATATTGGAACATAATTGGCAATACAACTTTTTCATACAGGGTGTCCCAGAATGTTTGGGCAATATCTTACATTCATATACAGGTTAGCCCAATTGTTCGAGGAAGTCCAGTATTTCTGTTGTTTAACGATATATGACAATAAATTTAAGATACAAATTGTAGAGTTTTCAAATGTGCATGTTCAAAAAAATATTTAAATGTTTACAGATTGTCCCAAATGGAAGTTATGGCTAAACTAAGGACAACAGAATAATTCCCTGAAAGAAAATTCACTAGATCTCATACAGGGTGTTTCTTATAGCATGGCCAATATCCTAATATTTAAAATGCTAAATCCCAATTTTATTACTGGCCCAGGGACTATTATTTTAATTCCTAAAATCTTAAAATGGCCCAATATACAGGGTGTTTCACTTAAAAATTGAGATTTAGCATTTTAAATATTGAGATAATGGCCATGTTATAAGAAATACCCTGTACAAGATCTAGTGTATTTTCCTTCAGAGATTTATTCTGTTGTCCTTAGTGTTTCCAAACACCTAGCTAAGTATTATTAATAACTAATTTGTTTCTGTTTTTAACTAATTTTCGAGTATCCAATTTTTTACGAATGTTTCAATAAATTATAAATAGTATAGCAACATCGTTACAAGTGCCCAAAAAAATAGGGTACCATATGCAAAATTTTATGCTGAATCTGATTCTGTAAACAAAAATAGGGGTTACAACTAAAAAGAAAATCTTAGCCATAACTTTTTTTGGGACACTGTATACATCAAAGTATTTTTAGGATTCTATAATTTTCATAAAAAGTTTTTTGTTATATCTCGTCATACAATAGAAATATTGGACTTGTACGAACCTTTAGGTCACCCTGTAAAACACCTTATTTAAGCAAAAAAGTTGTTTATCTCAAAAATGCTTCAATTTATTAATATGGAACAGGAGTGCTTTTTTTTAGCTAAGGTTTAAAGCAGTTTTTATTCCTTTATTATACAGGGTGTTAAAATAATTAGTACTATTGGGTAAGGGTTAGTTTAGCCCAGGTTACCTTATAAATACAAATGTTTTACAAGAACAACATTTTAAGAAGTAAAGTAAAGTAAAGAAGTTAACTAATATTTATTATATAATGTTTAATTTAATTAACTTTTAAAACACCCTATATTTACCTGACTTATCATATAAGTAATATAAACAGTCAATTTTTCCATAAACCTACTATTCAATGCAGTACTAAGGATCATAATTTTAACATCATGAAATGCGGAATTGGATATTTTTTTAGTAGTCTAACCAGTAAGATTATCAAGTCACTGCTCATTTCCTTACTCTCAAGTAGTTTTGTATAACCATTTCTGTCATTTGATAGCTTAAGAATGACTTCCTGAAGGTCTTCAGTATTAAGCAATTTTTGAACATAGGGAAATCCCATAGTTCTTTCTGGTCTTCTGGTCTCATTATTATCCCTTCTTGGTCGATCATTTTGATTGTGATTGTCATTTGCATTAGCTTCCTCCCTCCAGTTTTGTTGTTGCCTACCCCCTGGATATAAAAATAGTTACTAGAACTTTATATACATATTTATTTTTCAATGGTATAGGCCATTTTAACAAACATTTAAATAAAACAATTATTGTACAGTTTCAGAACTTGAAAGAGTCTTTTATTTGGATGACGACGTTCAGGAAATCTATTTAAATATAATTCACATGCGGCATCAGAATTTTCACCAGACAAGAAATAGCACTTTAACATGTCAACTTTCTCGTAATTTTCATACATTTTTGCAATCCTCTCAAATAATACAGAGTTCCAATAAGTTACTGATAGAAATGATAAATTATTTACCTGACTGACTATTTTTTTCATAGCCTACTGTGGCAAAATTTAAAAACTGAAATATCTCGCTCAATTTCAAAGATAAGTATGAATAATAATATATCCTGGACTGGAGGAAGCACACTGATGTTTTAGCTGGGAAAATAGCAGGCTACTGCGATGCTCTTAAAGTCTTGTCAATCGAAATAAACCCTGAAACCGCCATTATGGCTTACCATGCTTTTGTGCATTCTAGACTAAAATATGGAATAATTTTTTGGGCGCGAGGCCTGGAGCCAAACAGGATCTTTTAGTTACAAAAGATGCATAAGAAGTATTTTCAATCTTAAATCAATTGAAACATGTAAACCCAAATTTATTGAATCGGGAATTTCAACACTTATTTTTGCTTACATATTTGAGAGTGTCCTTTTCATTAGAGAAAACCCCAACTTATTTGATTCTTGTGGTAGAAATCACAACCATGAAACGCGGCATAAAGAAAATCTTAAAAATATAAAATGTAATTTTGCTTTCATTCAAAAAAATGTTCAGGCATCAATTATTAAGATCTATAATAAAATCCCTATCGAGATTAGAAATCAGTGTTAGAAACCTGCAGCGGCTTTTAAAGGGACTTTTGGTTTCAAGGGCCTACTACACACTAGAGTAAATAAAAATGTGTTTGCTCTCTTTTTCTTGTAACTTTTATATTGTTTGTGGTTTTTATTAAGTTTTTTTTGTTTTTGTATAATGTGCACATTTTATTGTATTTTATCTTATTTATAATATTCTGTCTTATTTATTGTATATTATCTTATTTATTTTATTTGTACAATGACATGTCATACACCTAGGAGGTATATATTTTGTGACTAATAAAAACTTATTTTATTTCATCATTGGAAAGAGCAAAAAATTAGCATTTTTTGAGATCATGACCAACTATGATTTATGTTTAAATAAACTAAGCTTTATATATTTTCAACGAAACTAGAAATAATTTAAAAAATCTGGGTAGTCCAATGGATTCCACTCAAAAAGTGCCTTAAGAATTTTTACACCGTTTTGGGAAGTTTTCAAAAATGACGGTTTTACGATATTTTTTCAAAATGGCCAAAAAATTAAAAACGCCCTATATCTCGGATACCGATAGATGTTTTGGGATGCGGTTTTCACCATTCATCTAATTTCGAAAATCGAGTTCAAGACACCTATATCAATTATTTTCTATCTGGTCAGGAAATACGAGTTTCCTGTTAAAACAGTCGAAATCGCACCCTGGACGTGTCAAAAATCATATCAATTAAAAGAATATATATTTAAAGATGTGAAGTGAGTATAAATGGACATACATGTCTGATATTCCATTTAAAAACGTTCGAAAGTTCTAGTACATTAAATAATATTTATTTTTATTTTTATACAGCAAGAATTGTCATATGCCTAATTAAAATGTAAAATTAGCTTTCAAATTTGAAGGGCCATGTTTCCGAAAACTATTAAAGATAAACATATCAAAATAAATATGACATTTAGTTAAAGCTCTTTAAAAGGGGTGTACTGGAGTTGTTAGACGTAAAAACACAGGTGCATGCAATAAAATATCTTGTAAAATAAATGCTTCATATAATTTTTTTCTGTTTTGCTTTATTTTGCATTAAAATGCACATATTTTAATAAATAACGTATAGATTTTAAATAAGTAATTTTATTATTGAATGTATAAGTATTTGGTTTAATTAAGGAATTAAAAAAAAGGAGTTGCTTACCAGAACTAACCATGAGTGAAATATTACCATTATGTTATTATTTAGTAGGTTATTTGTAATTCCTCAAAACTGTTTTAATTATCCTGTTGGGCGCCGTACCTACCTGCTTTACGGCGCGGTGTCGAAATTTTTCTAAAATAATTTGACCCTTTTTTTTACCTGAATGTAATAAGGTCACATACTGGCGTATTTTCCACTGTTTAGATAATTTTGCAAAAGTTAGAATTTCTCTATGAAATGTCATTATATTCACGGTAAAAATACAAAAAAGATTAGCTTTTAAAACTTGATTTTTTTATGGTGAGGGGTCCAAAAAAACAACTTCCCAGTTTTTATATACATATAACCATTTGAAAATATTATAAACGACAGTGAGGTCACGTCTGGGTTACGTCTAGGAACTCAAACATGTCCCCGCCTAGCAACTCAACCATGTCCGCCTAGCAATTCAACAATCTTAATCTGTTTTATCTGGGTTCATCTAGCAACTCGAGTACACCGCTTAAAAAGATCCTTTTTGATGGTATACAGGGTGCAATTTAATTGATGGCATACAGGGTATGATTTCTTAGCTTATTTTAAGAAAAAGTTCATATAAACATATGTCCTAAACATCTTAACTTCTGAGATACAGGGTGTTAAATTGTCAAAAAAAAAATCTGTTTTTTTAAATATCCTAACTATTCTTTACCAAATTTTGCTTTAATTAGACAATATTATTTAAGGCCTTTAGGGGGTAATTTATCACTAACTTAATTATATTTAATAAGTCCAGTGGCGTCTCGAGAGGCAACTGAAGGAACATTTTCAACAAAAAAACGGTACGCCACTGACTGTGTTACAATTTTTGAGCTTTCTTTAGATTAGGCAAATAAAAATACTGCTTTTATGTTCATTAATTTTTTTCCGTATATTGTTTAGTTTAAGAGAAAATAATAATAAAATTCACTTAATGGCATATTTTTAGACCATAAAAGAAGCATTATGGGAACTTTTCTTTTAAAAATTGGGTTTTATAATTTTTAATTAGCAATTACGTAACAAAAATAATAAATACTTATTAAAATAAGGTTTATATCCAGTATAACAGTTTTGACAAAAATAAGTGTTATCAAAATTTTTGGTTTTTTGAAAATTTAAACACCCTGTATCTCAAAAGTTAAGACGTTTTGGACATATATATTCATATAAACTTTTCTTCCTAAAATAAACAAAGGAATCTTACCCTGTATTTTCGGCCGTCAATTAAATTACATCTCATATAATAAATATACAGGGTGCTCTATAAAAAGAATGTACTTTTGCTGTACAAACTTTGTTTTTATACCCAAAGAGATAATAAAAATACAATTTTTTTATATTTTTTAAATGATAAAAGATAAAAAAACTTAAAAGTGATGCAAAATTAAAACTTGACAACTGGTACTTTTGTACGAGTTTTCTTCATAGTACAGGTTCTTCATTTATATTTTGCCACCCATTTTAACTCTAACCAAGAAGGAAAGAAAAAATGTCCTGTATAAAAGTTTTATACTTTTTCATCTATTATCTTTTGAACATAAAAAAAAGAAACAAACAAGCATAAAAAATTTAAGAAAAATTAAAAGGTAAACTTTTTAAATGGAACACCCTGTATATTATGTCACCATTAAAAATGTTCATATTTGATATATCTAGCTTTAATAGTTTTTGAAATACAACCACTTAAATCTAAAACATAGTATATATAATTTCCATAATACCTACCTATGGCACTAAGCTGAGAATGTAAATGTAATGAAAATTATATCCAAATTTAAATGCCCATATTTCCAAAACTATTAAAGTTAGATACATATATCAAATATGGTATTTTGGAAAAGCATTTTAAAATATTTTTTTTAATGGTGACATCATATACAGGGTGTCACATTTGAAAAAGTTGACCTCTTCATTTTTCTTGAGTTTTGTTGTTCATTTGTTCCTTTTTTATGCTCAAAAGATAATGGATGAAAAGGTATGAAACTTTTATACAGGACATTCTTTTCTATCCTTGTTGGTTATAGTTAAAAGTAGATGGCAAAATATAAACGAAAACTTTGTACATATAATAAATAATATTTAGGTGTAGGTATATAAACAACAAAATTCCTATAGAATGGGGTCAATTCTAATTTAGGAATCTCACAAGCAGAAAAAAAGAGTCTTTACATTGATCAATTAAGTTTGTAAGCTTGGTTTGGCTATTTAAAATAATTTTATCTTGCATTTTTTAATCAGCAATATAATCATTTAATTTTAAATCACGATTAAAAAGCAGCCAATTTAACAAACAATAGAGATACATGTATGTGTTTATTTTTAATAAAATCATTTAACTAGATAATACAAATAAACAATCTATTGTCTTACAGACAACACAGAACATTAAGTTACTGTTTCTTAGATAGTATAAAAGTTTAGCAAGATAAACACAATAACTGTTGAAAGTAAAATAACTTCATAAAATTATGTTTGGGAAAAATATGCCAATCTTTTCATGATGGAAACTTATAAAACTCTATTTTAAAAGTTTTTTGTCATAATTTCCCAAAAATAATGAACCAAACTTGTTTAAATTTTGTACACTTTTTCAAGATAATATTGATTATCACTTGAAAAAATTAATTTATTTTATTTATAATTATTAATACTTAGTAAATAGTTTGACAAGGTGATAAGTTTCAAAATATGTATACAAAAAAGTGATTATTTTGTACTCTACCAAAAATTCAAAATTTTATTTTTCTATTTAGACACAAGTGATACAAGTTAATAAAATTGAAGACCCAAAAAAGGTCTTTACGTGTTTATTATTTTCATAAATTTTAAAACAAAAATTGTACAAAATATCCTATAAATGCTTATCTTTAATTATTAAAAAGTTTAAATAAAATGTTTTATGTATTATTTTAAATAATATAAAAATTTGTTTTTTTGGCATATTAAAACCCATGTAAACCCCGAGATGTAGATATGATTACATAAATATTTAAATGATTGATGTTTTGTACACAATTTTAATATTTTAATTTTTTCCAACGAAAAACAAACTTGCTTACCTCGCGTATTTTGTCGACCCCTTTCTCCACCTTCACGTCCATATCTACGTCCAGGACCGCGGCCTCCCCGCCCATTTCTCGGGAATCCCCGGTCCTCCAACCGATTATCCATGTTAATTATTTGACTCTGAACTATAAATAAGTTATCTATTACCTAAAAAATTATTATAGAAACTTGATTAAATAAAAAAAAACACAAATAACAATGATGTGGCTACTTCCAAATAGCTTCCGAACACAACAAAAAGAAAAATTATACTTTTAGGTTATCTACTTCATTCTCACTTCTTGATCGGAAATAAAATTTGATGCTCCCAATTTACGGCGTTTTTTCGTGTTAATACGGTTCAAAACATTTGAATACCTATCTCTATCAAACTCTCATATTTATGTTGTCATTTCAAATGCGGTTTAAACCACTCCATTTAATACGTTTAACTCGAAAAATTTACTTTAATTTGCTTATAACAAAAAAAAAAGAAATACAAGAAAGTGTACAAATCTTATATAAAGCAAAGAAATATCAGATCATGATCATAGTTATTTAACCAATTCTCAATGTTCCGATATCAAGCTATTTGAAATGAATTCTTTGGTACAACAAAGTGACAAGGCAACAAGGCTGTCTCTAGTAGGTGTATGCTTCACGTAATCTTTATGGAAACCGGAAAAGTTGATTGTTCATCCATAGCTCCCGCTTTTACCCGTTTTGCAAGTAAGCAGAATGAATTAACTGCAAAATCATAAATGTATGGCAACGGTTTACCAACGGCACCAAAAATCCGTGATTTTATATTGTTCGTCGGTGAATCCCCTGTCTGCTTCCATTATATATTTTATGTAAAGTACAATGTATGCGCATGCTTACATGCACTGCGCAGGGCCGGATTAAGACTTCCTGGTGCCCTAAGCAGTCGGCTCCTGTGGTGCCTCCTAGCCAGGTTTTTTTGTTTTTGACGACCAAAGAAAAAAATCGTTACTAAAAGTTTTTAAAAAGATCTATTTCTTACCAAAAATTTTTAAAGAGCAAAAAAAAGTCTTCGCTTCTTGTAAAACTCGAAACTGTCGGCGTTTGTACTTTTTCTTTCCCTATTTACTCTTTAGTGCCACCTTTATGGTGCCCCCAGAACGTGATGCCCTAAGCAATTGCTTAATTTGCTTATAGGGTAATCCGGAACTGAATGTATATAGGGAATAATCTTGTCTATGATGTAGAGCCTTGTAAGGAAAAAAGAGCCTTAAGAGTAAAACCTTAAGGTATTTGCGCTTTGGCTGGTTGTTTTCGCGTTTTAGAATTAGTTTTGGTTAGTTCTAGCCCTAAGTCCCAAATTACCCTGGCGATGTCACAGTGTTTATTAATAAAAAAGTGTAAACCACTATACTAGAGCACATTGGTTTATTTTGCTCTGACTATACTAGTATATACATTTTTAATGAGTAAAAATAGACCCCACAAATCTTAAATTACACATAAATCACGTGTAAAAATCGAATCCATGATTGCGGACCCAGGAATAATTATTAAGTGAAATTTGAGTAAAATACTTCGGTTGTTGCTAGAAGGCTCTCACCACGAGTTATTTGTCACCATGTATGGATAACTTCATGCAATAGATTTGACAACCCTTTCCTCATGGCCGGTCGTCAAGACCGTGCATAACGATTTTCGTGTGTTTATTTTTTATTAAACTTGGGTAAATTTACAGTTTTAATTTAAGTAAATTGTTTCTCTAAACTTAAATTGTATTCTGGTGTAATAAAATTGCGCTCTTGAGCTTTACAAGTGTTAAAATAAGTTGCGTGTTCCATTTTAGGTTATATTAGAAAGTTAACATATTGTTTTTTAACGTTTAAGGAAAAATGTCCAGGCGAAGAGGAGAAATTGAGGAGACTGATAAGCTCACACGTATCGCAATTGTAAATGCTGACAAGTGCAAACCCAAGAGATGTAGGCAAGAGTGCAAGAAATCTTGTCCTGTAGTTCGTATGGGCAAACTTTGTATTGAAGTTACACCTAACAGTAAAATCGCTCAAATCTCAGAAGAGTTGTGCATTGGTTGCGGTATTTGTGTTAAGGTATAAATAATATATTTAAAATTTGGTTTTATTTTGTGGATATTTATTTGTTCAGTATAACTAAGGTGTAAGCAACAGTCTGCAATCAGATATATAACCTGTTTATTTAATCTTCTCAATAAGGCATGAAATTCATCGAATTTTTGTTAAATATGTTCAATTATTGTCTCTTCTAAAAAAATTCCCAGGATCCCCAAAAATTAGGTAAAAACGAAAACAAATTAGTTATTATTATTAATTAGCTAGATGTCTTAAAACACTAAGGACAACAGAAAAAAATCCCTAAACGAAAATTTGCTACATATCATACAGGGTATTTCTTATAGTATCGCCTAGTTCTTAATATTTAAAATGCTAAATCTCAGTTTTTTAAATGAAACATCCTGTAAATTAGGCTATTCTTAGATTTTAGGATCCAAAATAAGGTAAGTTTCTTTAGTGATTCCTATTAATTCTATTTATAAAAATTGAGATTTAGCATTTTAAATATTGAGATATTGACCATGCTATAAGAAATACCCTGTATAGGATCTAGAGAGCAGGAATTTATTTTGGGGTCCTTTGTGTTTTAAAACACCTAGCTAGCTAAGTATTATTATTATTTAATTTGTTTTCGCTTTTACCTAATTTTCGGGTATCATTTTTTACAAAAGTGTCAGTATGCAAATTTTTATGCCAAATCCGATTCTCTAAACAAAAATAGCGGTTACAATTAAAAAAAAAAAAACTAACTTCTTAGTCATAACTTTTTTGTATACATCAAAATATTTTTAGGACATACACATTTAAAAATCCTACAACTTTTGTACAAAACTTTTTGTGACATCTCTAGTTAAACAAAAGAAATATTGGACTTTCTTGGACAATTGGGTCACCCTGTATTATACTCTTACTCATTTCTGATATTTAATAATTAAAAATTTGATAACTTTTTAAAACAGCACATTAAACAGGGGCCATTTAAAAATTACTCATTATTTTTTTAACTTTTAATTCCCCTGCAGGATGTATTGTTACAGTAATATCAATGATTGCGCGCGCCAAACCTATAGCTTTACCTTTCCATGACATTTTTTTATTTTTTTAATTATCTTGATAACCTAATTATTAGAACGAATATGGCCATTTAAATTAAAATTTTTGTATTGAAGCAATTTGAGCATATGCGATAATTTTTGTGGGGAGTGTATTTTGTTTATGTATACTGCCGTCCAATGGAAAAAAACACCGTATGTGAATAGGCTTATAATATACACATACGGTGTTTCTCCGTTGGAAGTATACTATATAATAGAATTAAAAAAAAGTACTTGCTGTACAAATTATGACTTGTAAATATAATTTTCTCCTCCCATAAGGACCCATACTGTGACATAAATGAAATTTAAGCTAATTTAAAAAACTCTTTTTTTTCCAATCCAAATCCTTCAAAAATTAAATAAGCTACCTAAATATAGTACCAATAAAAATATATAAAAAATGTATTCATGGGAGTTTTTTTAACACGCTTTTTTTATATTTTATAATTATTAAAGAAATGTAATGTGATAAAGATTTTTTTACATTTTTTTATGTCATTAAAACTTGTGCATATACAGATTTTTGTTTTATTTTAGAAATGTCCATTTGAAGCTATTAACATTATCAATTTACCAAGTAACTTGCAGCGTGAAACTACTCATCGTTATGGTAAAAACTCCTTTAAGTTGCATCGTTTGCCAATACCGCGTCCGGGTGAAGTTTTGGGGCTTGTAGGTACCAATGGTATTGGTAAATCAACTGCTCTTAAGATTTTGGCTGGTAAACAGAAACCAAACTTGGGTAGATACATGGTAAGAACACTTTCTTTGGTTGCATAAAAGTAAATCTTCATTAAATATTTTGTATATTTAGGATCCACCTGATTGGACAGAAATTCTGAGTCACTTCAGAGGTAGTGAACTTCAGAATTATTTCACGAAAATTTTGGAGGATGATCTAAAAGCTCTGATCAAGCCCCAGTATGTAGACCAAATTCCAAAAGCTGTTAAAGGCACTGTGGGGCAACTGCTAGATAAAAAGATGAGCTAAAAAATCAAGATGAAATTTGTAAAATGTTGGGTTAGTAATTGAAAGTTTAAATGTGTATAGAAAAACATTGACCTATGTAAAATCACTTGTTTAACTGCATTTTTTTAGGCATACTAAAGATTTTAATAGTACTTAACTCAAAATCATTTATAGAGCCTAATATTGCCTGTGAATAATACTATAATTTTATAGATCTTAGTCATATTAAAGAGCGTGAAATTAGTGCTCTTTCTGGAGGAGAGTTACAACGTTTTGCTATTGCTATGGTATGCATACAGAATGGAGATATATTTATGTTTGATGAGCCATCTTCTTACTTGGATGTGAAGCAACGTTTAAATGCTGCTAAAACCATAAGGTCGTTGTTACATCCTGATAAGTAAGTGTCTTGACCTTGATTCACATTTTTTCTATTTGTTCATTTTACCTATTACACTTAAACATATTAAAGCAGATCTATACCGGGTGGTGCATTGCTAGAATAGAAAATTCCATGTAAATTTTGTTGCCTTTAAAAATTGGCTCCCCTATTGATTTTACAACAAAATTGTATTAAACTATTTTGAAGGTAATATTATAAGTTCACACACTAAATGTTGTTTTCTAATAAGCCAAATAAAAGTTATTTAAGAAAAACTATTTTTAAAATTGTTACATACCATAATGAATCCACCAGTAATGAATTAAATGCCCTGTCAATTTTTCAATTGACATTTACTTATACAATATTGTTCTATTTTTTAAAAATAAAAGTACTTTACTTTTGGGAGTTTTTCATATTGTTAGTTATAACTCGCCCTGTATAATACCAATCAGAGTAAAATTTTGTATTTACTAATTTCATATCATGCGTCCAGTTTTCCCAAAATGACGTTTAAAAATTCAAACATTTTTGGCCCATTTGTCCTCTTGTAACACCTATCCTGGGACACTGTATATTTTTAATTATGCGGTAATTATTGGTATTAATAATTGTAAACATTATTCTTTATTACTGAAGACCGATTAGATTATTAAATAATGTATTACTAACAAATTTTATTAAACTATCTACAATCAACCTCGCTTTCATATATGCCTATATGTGTGCCTGGGGAAGTGTTAGGCACCTCTGATTGGTCTGGCTTCTTGCAAAATTATTATTAAATTAGTTCCCTAAGTATTATATATAAAAAGCAAGACTGAGATTGTAAGCAAAGTTACATTATTTTTTGGAAGTTTTAAAGCGCCTGGTATAAATTATGGCCACCGTAATGAGCCTGATATCAGACGAGTATTAATTATAAATTTTGAATAATATTTTCTAAGAAATACATAAAAATCAGCACTAAGATTTCAAGAAAAGTAAGTACTATTTTTATCTACCTTTCGCACCTGGTACCTGTAAATTGGCCGTCGGCTCAAGTTAGAAAATATGCATACACGCATGGAATATACTAGCACTACATTATTTGATATATTTTACTTTAAGAAAATAAGTTAGGTCTGGGGGCCCTGGGATCTTGGACTAAAATGGTAACTATTAATTAGCTTGTTAAAAAAACGATATTTAGTGTGTGAGCTTATTATGTCAATGTAGTCTTATACAATTTTGTTGTAAAATCAATATGGGAGCCAATATTTAATGGTATCGGAATTTACATGGGATTTTCTATGGTCAGTCCGGCGATGCACCACCTGGTATATGATATAATGCTATATAAAATAGTGTTTTTATTTCCTTCATAAAAATATTTCTCCAGTGTGTAAAATAAACCAAAAGAGAGTGTAAAATAAATGAGTTGTTTGTAATAGATTTTTAATAAATGACAACTAATATTTGAATTTTTGTTTTTAGATTTATTATTGTGGTAGAGCACGATTTGAGTGTCTTAGATTATCTCTCTGATTTTATTTGTTGCCTTTATGGTGTTCCTGGTGCCTATGGTGTAGTTACTATGCCTTTCTCCGTACGTGAAGGTATTTATATGTATATTTAAATTGCAGCACAATTTTTAATGTGTGTTTTATGTAGGTATCAATATATTTTTGGACGGTTTTGTTCCAACGGAAAATTTGCGTTTCCGAGACGAATCCCTGGTATTCAAAGTTGCGGAATCTGCTACAGAAGAAGAAGTTAAAAGAATGAACCACTATGAGTACCCTGCCATGTCAAAAACGATGGGTAACTTTAAGCTTAATGTTAAAAAAGGTCAGTTTTCCGACTCCGAAATTTTGGTGCTACTTGGAGAGAATGGTACTGGAAAAACTACCTTTATTAGGATGTTGGCAGGAAATTTGGAACCTGATGCTGGCTCAGGTATTTTTTTCCTAGTAGCTTAATTTTCAAGTTGATCTTTATGTATCAAATAGATTTTGTTAAAATTTTGTAAAATATGTTTTTTAGGTACTTTACCACAACTTCATATAAGTTACAAGCCACAAAAAATTAGTCCTAAATCACAAGGCTTAGTTAGACAATTACTTCATGAAAAAATTAGGGACGCCTATATTCATCCTCAGGTAAATGTTTATTTTTATATTTATAGCATAGAACAAGGTAACTAATTTTTACATATGCGCAAAGCGTTTTTGTGGTTGTTTATTAGAATAATTCTTACTATTTTATATTTTTGAGGCGCTTGTAAGAAGACTAATTTCTTGACAAAACAGCGTGGTATTAATAGAAAACATTTGTCAATCTTTAAAAACCATAATATTTCGACTATGTCTATGCATTTTAAGCAAAAAGTAAAAATCAGTAAGTAAAAGTAAGAATCAGTTTTTACCTTTTTGATACGTTATCAGACTATGAGAGCTATGACACTTTTGTTGGTGGAATCTTTCATTTTACAAGAAAGGAGCTCAGGTTTACAGGAACCCTAAGGGTCTATCTTATGAATATCCCGCCATTGCAGCCAAAATGCAACCATCCTGTTCATTGTGGGCGTGTTGCCAAGATGCAAAAGTTATAGTTGGCGTTCAAAGTTTTGCAGTTAGCGTGGCGAGCACACTAGTACTCTTTTATTATTACTTCTTTTCAAAAAGGATATCTAAACGTTATTTGGTTTTAGTTTATCGCTGATGTAATGAAGCCCCTAAAAATCGACGACATAATTGACCAAGAGGTCCAGAACTTGTCTGGAGGTGAATTGCAAAGAGTTGCAATGACCCTTTGTTTAGGAAGACCCGCCGATGTCTATCTTGTAGACGAACCCAGCGCCTATCTTGATTCTGAGCAGCGTTTGGTTGCTGCAAAAGTAATAAAAAGGTAAGCTTTGGTTATATTATATATAATTTGATTATTTAAAATGTGTACAGGGTGGGCCAAATTCGACGCTTTTATAAGAAACTCTTGTAAATTTTACACAGAAAATAAGCCGCATTGCGAGGCTCTAATTTCAAAGTCCATTTGCTATCTTGCTTCATTTACTTGCTGCAGCGTGTATCCTTCATAACTTTAACAGCATTAATACTTATAACATTTAAATTTTAAAAGATGCAAACCGAAACATTTTTTAGTTTTAAAATGGTAAAAAAATTACTTTCTCAAAAATGTGTCAATTTGATATTTCTTTCATGCCTCTTCTGATATACTACATATTTTGTCATTTATTATTGTTATTGGGTAGAAAGCAGACCATGAAAAAAGTAATCATGTGTTACTTTATACAATATTAATTTACCTTTTGTATTTTATTGACTGCAATGGCAGAAAAGTACATATATAAATAAGTAAAAACGGAAATAGGGGTAAAGAATATACCTATTTTAAAAGTAAACTAATTGATTCTGTTGATGTTTCACCAAGCATTTTTTGATTAGGTTTTCAAAACACCTTTACTTTTCGTTTACTATAAAACAATTATTTTTACGTATATAGGTAAGTAAAAGATGGTCATGATGTCATGAAAAACAAAATCAAACTAAAATTAGCTTTTCGGCAGGAAGCTTTCGTTTATTTTATGGAACATATTTACTTTCTTTATGGCCCACTTTCTATTCAATAGCAATAATAAATGACAAAATATGCAGTTTCTTAGAAACAGTTTTGAAAGAAATACATTTTGGAAAGGGTAATTTTTTTATATTTTAAAAACTGACAAAATATGAAGGGTGAGGCACTTAAATATCGAAAAAAATTAAAAGAAATAGATCTAAAATTCGCCACATTAGAAAAAAATTAAAAGCATATCTGCAATCTGCATATACAGCAGCTGTAAAAATGATTTTACAAAATTTAAAAATCTTTGTAAATAAAAAGTTATAAAGCATGAAAGAAAGCGCAAACAATGCGAGTTTTTACCAGTGAAACACAAGTTTCACATAAAAAGCGTCGAATTTGGTCCACCCTGTACATATACAATGCTGCAAAGAAAAAGATACAATGGCAAAATTTGCTGGGACATGTAATTTAACCTTTTGTTTTCTTTACAGATTTATTCTTCACGCCAAAAAGACAGGTTTCGTTGTAGAGCACGATTTCATTATGGCCACTTATTTGGCCGATCGTGTCATAGTTTTTGAAGGCCAACCATCTGTCAATACCACAGCTAACACTCCTCAAACTCTATTGGCTGGCATGAACAGATTTTTGGAGCTGTTGGGAATCACCTTCAGAAGAGATCCTAATAACTTCAGGCCGAGAATTAACAAACAGGAGTCTGTTAAAGATGTGGAGCAGAAACGCGCTGGGCAATATTTCTTTTGGAAGATTAATTTGCATACTTTTATATGGTTTTTATAATAAATTTGTTTTAGGATAAATGCACTTAGGACTTCATTAATTAATTTTCAAGTTATTGCATTTGTTAATGTTTATAACTTTTTAGACAGTTGGTTTATTTATTATTAATTTGCATAATTTGGAAAGTTGCAAAATTGTTTGTTAAATAAAGTATGACATCGCGGGGGTCGAACTACACTATGTACTATTGATTGGGTTATTGTATAATTCTATGATTGAATAAAGAACTGTATTATAATTTTTGGTGTATTTTATAGGCCAAATAGTATGCCATACACATAACTTCAAATTTAAATTTTAAACCACAAATTTAAGAACATTTTTATGTGCCACTGTATTGTGTCAGACAAATATACAGAATCAGCTAAATAAGGTAGTTCATAGGCAATGTGTAGAAAAAGACGGTCTAATGTAAATGCAAGCATGTAAACATTTTGGATAGGATGACTAATCATACTGCCCTTGTTGTTGCTTTACTGGCCGATATACCTTTAAACATTGCTTAAACAGTATAAAAATAAAGCATATATCGTCGGTTTAAAGGTAAAAGTAACTAAGTGCATTTTGTTAAAAAAATCGAATATTTTTAAGTTATTTGTAATAAAAGTTTTGATTGCAATATTATACATAAAAAGGTAATTTATCTTTTCACTTTCATCACAAATTTTGTAAAAAGCGTTGCTATTTCCTGAATCATAAAATGTCAGTAAATGAGTTTTACCTTTAAACCGATGATATATTCGCCACTTTTATGTGGCATGTAATTTACCTTAAAGCAGATTTAGGAAATTTTTCTTCCTAATGCTGTACCTTTGTTAAAGATTTATTTATTCTTACTAACTATAAGAAATTTTTTTTTGTTGCTTTGTTATAAAATATTTTCACAGAGCCGTTTATTCATGATGTGTTATTTATTTATTTGGTGCATTTATCCTTTATTTTTAATTTTGTAACTTGTAGAATGCTGCTAAAATATATCAAAAAATTAGAAAATAATTTTTCTAGAAAGTTTTTTAAATAAAAGGCTAAAGAAAGGCTGGTATTTGTTTTTGACTAATATTTTTGTAAAATTTTTCTCAAAAAACAACTAATCAAAATTACGAAATAGTACATCAAATTATTAATGTAACCCTTTAATAAAATGCAATTGATAATGTTACATAAAGTCCGTTTTATTAAATTAAAATAAATAAAATGATTCTTTAACACCTTGTATAAATATTGTTGCAGCTTTCTATAAGTTCATTTTATTTTTATCATATAACATTGGCAGGAATAAATTAAATTTAAAAACAGGATTTTTTTTTGGTTTTATTTATAAATCTTTTCCTTACATTTAGAACCCAGAATGTAAAGTATGTTAGCTTTTACAATATTTAGTTTAGTTAAGTGCGAAATAGGCATAAAAATAATGAATTTTTGCTGGATAATTTAGCTGATGAACGTAAATACACATTTTTTTATTAAACTAGTTATTTTTGCAAATTTGTACGTTTCGCTAAAAATATCATGAGAAGATAACTGAGTCAGCTCACTGTTCAAATTTTCTGAGAAGTGCATTATTTCACTTAATTTTAATTTTGACATAAGTGATGTTGAATTATCGGAAAACTTCATAAATGAACTGATTGGTCGACTTGGACGCAACACTCGGTTGGAAATGTAAATATATTTTCTATTTTTTTACTTATTTTACTAAATCTTTGAGCATCCATCAGTCTACAATATAAATATTCGGGTGGTGGTAAAATTTTCTTTTTTTTTTGCAATTCCTACTAAAAGCTTCCTTTTGATGAAAAAACTTTTTTTTCAATTCAAAACAACACGTGCCTCTGTCTAGATCTAGGTACAATTATTAATAACACCCAAAAATTAACTTAGATCGTCTAGAGGCATGTGTTGTTTAAAATTGAAAAAAAAAATGATTTTTCATCCAAAGAAAGCTTTTTAGGAGTCGTCGCTAAAAAATATTTTTTAACGACCAATGTAATAAATATCTTTGTCTACCTGCGTGCGAAAAGTTGAATTTTCCGCACGCATTTTAGTTCTGAAAGTGTGTTCATAAAGGATTTTCATGAACTTCATGTTTAAAAGAAAATTTTGCCTTGGCCAAATCAACTTATTGCCACCAATATTTGCACAACTAAAAAAACTTTAATCTGCTATTAACCTGCAAAATGCTAAATTGTATATTTTCCATCAATATATCTATTAAGTACGAGTAGGGTCAAATTTGTAATCCCATTATTTTTTTATTGATGTGGACCTTTTTTTTTGCTCTTCAACTTTTTTGAGTACAAAAATCCATTCACCTTTACTTTCAGGGGCCCCCACAGGTTCATTGCCCCCCATCTCTATATCCGGCCCTGAGTAGGGTATTAGGTAGCATTGTGTTAAAATTATTTAAAAAAATGTTTTTTTTACGCTCGTAGAAAAAAAGTGTTCCTAAGCACGTGCCGAAACGCGTCGTTCGGTCAACCGCAGTGTGGCACTTTTAACATTATCTAGGAAATATACTATTTTGCTAAAACTTAATTTTTCTGCTATAATCTACTCTACAGTATTGTTTAAAGTTTGTCTATATCCTTGTTAAATAAATAATTAATTAATTAATTTACGAATGTCGAAAAATAAACTGTTTTTTACGTTTTAAGGCATAAAACTTAAGATGTTTGTGTTTCGTTAGTGAAATTTTGATTTTTTTACAACATAATGTTTGTACCGGTTTTTTCTTAATAAACTTTTGATTGGATTATAGATATCTATTGAAAAAAAGTCACACCTTACAATATTACAATACCTATTTATAATGACATTCTACATGTGAAACAACATACAATACCAAAAAGGTGATAAGATGAGAAAGATTTTTAAAAAATGTATACGTGGAACGGAGCATAAAAGAGCAGTGGCGTATCTAAAACTTTTGCAGTTAAAAAAAATAGAAAATCTAAATCAATATACAAGTTATTTTGATATATGCATTAACTTGAATTTTTTTGTTTGTTTGTAATATCAGGTACTTTTTTACATTATTAAAGTTAGGGTTCATATGTTTTATAATATTTTGTTAAAATAAAAAATAAGCATCAAGAAATTCATTACTGAATCAAGGAAAAATATAAAAATAGGTATACATAAAAGTGATTCTAAATTAGATGTCCTCTTACTTAGACTTGTTCTGAAGAATTATAAGTTACAATGTTAGCGATGAAAACCAGTAAGAGCCACAAAAGGAAAAAATAGATAGATATCTTATCATTTAATTATGCCCAAAAAAGAAAAGCAGTATGGAACATTGTCAGAAAATAATATAATTCTAGTAAGTTCATATAGTTAGACTTGTTCTGAAGAATTAAGTTATAATGTTAGCGATGAAAACCAGGGAGAGCCACAAAAGAAAAAAATAGATAGATATCTTATCATTTAATTAGGTATGCCCAAAAAAGAAAAGCAGTATGGAACATTGTCAGTAAATAATATAATTCTAGTAAGTTCATATAGCTGTTGTCGAGCTGATTAAAACTAGATGTAATTCCTAGTCCTAGTTTTTCTTATAGGCAAAGATGCTAAAAAAAATACTAAGATATTTGGTATGCGTTAAAAAATAGTTTTTATTATAATCTTTCAAATAATAAATAAAAAGAACATTTTTTTTCATAAAAAATAGCAAATCTTTTACAATACTTCTGAAATAGCTGCATTATTATTATACTCGAGTAAAAGTTTCGTAAAAGTATATTAATGTATACACGACGTCAAACCATGTTGAAAACTAACCAGGGGCGGTCATAGGGCATGCCCCCCTTAAATGCCACATCCTTTGTATTTCATACATATGTAATGGCAAATATGGGCATTTTGGGCATTTAATGATGATATGCCCCCCTCAGGGCTGGTCCGAGGGGTTAGGGTAATCATGGAATTGAAAAGTGAGAAGTAAGGACCTTTTTTTTGCCTTTCAAATAAGTGGGAGTTTTTTTGGTAATTTTATAAATTAAAGAATAAAAGAACAACAATAAAAATAGGTGAAGGGACCTTTTATTTTTGCTTTTCAAAAAATTTGAAAATTTTGTTTCTTTTTAGAGGCGCCAAGATTTTTGTTTTTTGGCACCCCACACACTTTTCTCGGCCTATGGACCCCCTCAGAAAGCCAAAAGATTAGACAAAAATTTTCAACTAACCAGAATTAACTTTTCTTGATACCTATAGACGCCTTCGTTTTCGTTTTAAACGGTCGTCTTTCTACACATTGGCTAAAATTGTCTGGTAATAATTTTGAACTGACTAGATGTGAAAATAGTCGGTTTAAAGGTAAAAGTCACTGGGTATTTTTCTTCTAAAAATAAATATATTATATCCGAGTACGTAGCAGTAAAAATGTAGTCATTAAGAAAATTATAATTTACATGAAGTCGTACTTCTATGGGAAAAGTCCGGGAAGCCCCACCCAGCGGGTAACGATGTCCACCGAAGTAATTTATAAACGCAACCTCTAATTGGTCGGATATTTATCACTCAATACAAACATTAAAGCTTGCATTAAAGCTAAAATGCTAACTTAGCTGATTTGCGCTTCGCGAAACCGCTCTTAATTCTTTAGTCGTCGAAAAACATTTTGGATGCAGGTTGATGTATTTTTTCTTTTGTGTAAATTCAAACGTTACTACGATACATTATAAGTATTTATTTGCATTAGGGGCGGTCATAAGGGAGGGGGCATGGGAGCTATGCCCCCCTTTCATACTACTTCCCATGTAATTGATAACTTTTGCTACAATATACCTAATTGCAAATATATGGACATTTATTGATGATATGGCCCCCTCGGAAAGTTGATATGACCGCCCCTGATTTGCATCAATATATCAAAAGGTAGGTGACTAATTGTTTTTAATTGTGCATTATTAAAATACTGTGTTTTGTAAGGTTTTTTAAAAATCGGGTAAGACCGCCCAGAGAAAATTGCTCCAAGGTGGTACCACACCAAGTATTTGTCATTTTGCTGTATAGATATTTTAAATTTTGTTAGAAAAATAACAATTTTATTTATCAATATTTTTTTATATAGAAAATGTATATTGTTTTAAATTTTTTTTTGGGTTTTACCTTTTAGTCTTACGCCCATACTTTTATTATTTAGAAAAATCTAAATGTCTAGGACCTATAATAAATATTAGATAACAAGTTATATGGTTTAAATAATATAAAAATGTTTTCTTTTATTGTAAAATATATTTTAGGTAATTGGTAAGATGCCTTATTCCCCCTAGGTGAGCGGCGTTATTCAACCTATAGGGCATCTCCACTCTTAATCTCAAAAATCTTAAAAACGTAAAGTTTGTTTTTAATGAAAACGGTCACTTACCTAAAAATTAAGCATATCCTAATATAAACAATAGATTTGAGCAATTGATGCCGTTTCTATTAGAGACCTATATGATACTGGCACTTCACAATATTCACATTTGCTTAGGTGGGCGGGGCTTCCCGGACCTCCCCTAAAACTTCACTGCATGATATAATAAACATGAAGAAAAAAGTCTATTATTTTTTGTTTCGTCACATCTTTGATAAACCATAAAACTTATTAAGTTTTATTTTGGCTTATTTGTGAAATGTCAGTTAGGAGTTTTACCTTTTAACCGATGATATATTCGCCACTTTTATGTGGCATGTAATCTACCTTAAAGCAGATTTAAGAAATTTTTCTTCCTAATGCTGTGCATTATTTGTTAAAGATTTATTTATTCTTACTAACTATTTTTTTTTTGTTGCTTTATTATGAAATATCTTTACAGAGCCGTTTATTCATGATGTGTTATTAAGTTTTATTTTGGCTTATTTGTGATGTGGCTTCGAGATTATATTGCTATTTTTAAGTTCACATTTTTTACGGATACGCCACTGCTAAAAGTGGACATCCTGCAGCAAACTAAGCACCGAAGCGACCTCGGCACAGAATTGCAGGAACGAATTCAACATTTACAGCAGGAGCAGGTTTTTGGCTTTGCCACTAGTGCGCATAGTCACACAAGCAGAATATCTGTGTAACCTCTGTGGGTGTGTCGTGTCTTTTTTCACCGATTTTGTTCGTTTGTGAAGGCATGTAAGTATTATCTCTTTATTTTTAAAAATACATTTTTTATCTGAAAAGGTTTTGTCGATAACTCGTCTGATTGTAAAAGTACTGTATGATATTTTAAATTGATTATTTCAAAAAGCAATCATTTCATTCAGGTGCAGCCGGCAAGGCGGGGTGAAAAATCCATATAATTTGACCGGACAAAATTGTAAATGACCCATTTTTTTACCACTAAATTGCTTACTTTACGCGTATTAAAATGAATAATGTTTGATTGTACATCTCGACGTTTGCCACGACTAATTGACTATTTTCTTGTTACCTTTTTATAAATAGCTCAAAACTTTCTCATAGATAAAAATAGGACAGCGGCTTTGAACCGGCATCAGAAAAAATCTTCGACGAGTTAAAAAAACAATTTGTTATTCAGTGACTAATAATATTATCATACTGTTGATAAAAAGCACAAAAATAGTTAATTTAAAATTTATCCAGTTCTATGAAATATGTATTGCTAATAATATTATTATTCACTGTTGATGTTGATGCAAGGTAACGCGCTTATTTAAAACGGTGATGTCATCCGCTGTTAATGTTTTAAGTATATTTATTCTTGAACATTGGAAGGTTCCAATTTAGTTGAGACTGATTACTCGCCGACACGTCGACGAAGTTGTACCGTACCTGCTTTATTTATTTATTGCATTAGTTTTAAAATTTATTGTTTTAATTTTTTTCTACTTATAGTTATTAATTAACTCAGCAACCATGAGCAACCAGCAGTATTATCCATTCAAGGTAAGATTTTTGTTTGTTATTTTTTTTTAAATTTTTGTCAAGCGTTTTTTTATTAGAATTAATTGTTATCCAGAAGAAAATTTTGCTTTAAAAAAATGTTTTAATATTGCTTAATATGAAATTACCTACATTTTTTTAAACTTTATTAGAAAATTACCGGCACTCCAATAGTGCTAAAAGTAATAACTGTTTTGAATACGTTTTTTTTTATAATATTTTTTTATCTATATATAAAAATCTTTATTTGTATGGTACCTAAGAACTCTCTTAATAAAACAAAAACAACAGATATATAAAAATAGCAGCGAAATTAAAAAATATTTATGTAACTTCTGAGAGTCGATTAAACTTAACAACTAATTAGCTTTAAAAAAATAACTATATATTTTTCAACAGAAGAGTTTATATTAAAAAAATATTTATTGGCCATTTAGTGCTAAAAGGGTGCGCCACTGGTAAAAACGAAAGGAAATATGCGGAAGGGGAATTATTTAGTTTAAATTTTTTCTCAGAAATAAATAATACAAAGTCTTTTTATATCTTTCAAGTTCTCTAGAAGACATATTGACTAAACTATACATATTGATATATAATTTAAACTACTTGAAGGCAAGTTCTGTCAAATTTTAGGATATAATTAAAACTACTGCAACAACTTGATATAAAAGCCACTTGCACAAGCACTGCACAAATAAATTTTGGCAATTTTTATGGCGGGCAAGCGGAGTTGTCGATTTTCTGTAGAAACTTTTAATCAAGTATCTGGAATTCGAAATAAGTTTTGAATGACAGATGTCAAAATAAAATCCTTATTAACCTGACAGCAGGGGCGGTCATAGGGGGGTCATGGGGATGCCACATCCTTTGTAAGCAATATTTTTTTTACCTAAACGCACGCAATTGCAAATATCGGTATTTAATGATAATATCCCCCCTCGAAAAGTTGATATGACGACCCCTGCCTGATAAGTATCATACTAGATGTGGGCAATAATAATCATTTTGTTAATATATAGAATTTATACCTACATTTAATAATTTTTCGGTAACATATAATTATTTATCTAGACAAATTCACAAGTTCGTCTGTTCCCAGTATATTTTTATGCTATTATTACTTTTTTACTTGCCTGTCATCCCTTCAATAAATTTCTGGCTACCCTCTAATAATCCTAATATTTAGTTTATAATTTAAAAAAATAGGAAAAGATAGGCATTATTTTTTTAAACAGGGATTATTATAAGTTTCACTTATTTTTTTTAAGTAAAAATGGTCATAAAAGTATAAATAACTTAAACATTTATTATATTTACAGTGCCGTAAATCTGCGGCGTACCCATAAATATTTATTTTTTAATAAGCTGGAAAAATATAGGAAAGAATAGATTTTGGAAAACATTTTAATGTTTTAATTATTTAAAATACTACAATACTATCAATTATTAAAATTTGGGTTGAGAACCAAATAAGCCTTCTCATTTTCTTATTTTTGTAACAGGGTATGTTTCGACTGAAAAAAATATAAAAAGTAATAATCCTATTGGGGCTATCATATTACCTCAGTAATGTCAGCTAAATTTAAAAACTAAAAAATAAAAAAAATAGTATAAACTCTTAAACCAAATTGTATATATCCTTGTACCTGCAAGCTTATAATTTCCATTTTCTCATGTAGATTTTGTCTTAGTTATTTTATTTTCATAAAAATATATTTAAAATTATAAACATATATTGCCATAAAAACTTATTTGTTACTAAGGTATGTCGTCGTCAATAACAGATTATACGTTCTAAAAATACATTTGTTGCTAATTTACATTATTATAAATTTAAAAATTACGTGTCGACCAACGATATCCCACAAATGCACAGATAGGAATGTACATAATACTTTTTGTGTGAAACAAGATTAGTATTTCGTTATTGATCAACCATTCAGGCTTGGGTTGGGCATAAAATCATGAGACTTTCAGGCACCCCGGTGTTATGTTTGTTTGCTGTAAAACGCAGTAATGTATGTTTAACCAACATGCCCTAATATACAGTGTGGCGTATTAGGTCTGCAACAAATGGAAAACTTTTTTATTTTTAAGGGGAAAAATCTGTTCTTTTTTTACATATTTCTAAAGTATCCTTAATACCCAAAAAATATACTGACCAAAGGAAAACTAAAATAGTAAATATTTGCGAACTAATCGCATAATAGTTTCCAGTTTTCGCATTAATAGTTTTCACTTGTTGAAATTTTAAACGCGATTATCTCAAAACTACATTTTTAAAAACTGGTCGTGTTGTAGCTCAAAAAGTTTTCGAACGATTTCGATGTTTTGGGAGATTTTTCGCCTTAGCAGCGACCAAATTTTGTAACAAATGTTATTTTTTTTATTGAAACACAATAACTTGTCTATGTTTATTTACAACTATGATTACTATAGGTTTATTTATAATCTAAAATGTCGTTTTTGGGTAAAATGACATATATGTAATAAGTGTAAGGCAAGGCGCGCACTGAAATGGTAAGCAAGTGATGTGGCGGCGAGGGTCCAAAATATTAAATTTTTGATATCTTTGGAGGATATACCTAACTGCCACTAGCTTACCATCTCGCTGCCATGTCACTCTCTTGCCACTTCAGTGCGCGCCTTGCCAAAAATGACATACTATTTTAACGTGTTCGTTAACATAATTCCTTTTTCTTAATGGTTGGAAAATATAAAATGAAATCTTCTCGCCAAGGTTGTTCAAAGTGGATCCATGCTGAATGCGTTTAGTCTCTCTTAGTAAGAAACAGATATTTTCCCTGATCTTTGTTGATATATGAAAAAACAGTCAAGATTATTTACATACCTTATCATATTATAAACGTTTAAATCGTCTTTTGAAAGTATATGCCATTTTAGCCTAAACTATTGTGTCATTTTATCTGGCACCTTGCCTAAAATGACATACTTTGAGACATTATGAAAAATAGTCGTTATATTTTTTCTATGCTGGATTAGGTGAATCTTGGCTTAAGTATTGACTAAGAATAAGATATAAAGGCAGTTTACAATTTGTTATAATAAATTGCAATATTATTTTTTAAAATATAGGCAAAAATTTATAAAGTATGTCATTTTAGGCCATTTTCCCCTACCTAAATTTTTAAAGGTAGCGTGTAAATAAATATATTTTTTAAATAATAATAAAAAATAAGAAATGTCCCTTTTGTCAAATTTTATGGATCCACACTGTATTGTGGTTAAATTACTAACAAAAATGTTCCAATGAGATCATTTATTTTATTAGCGGAAATATATTACAACCGAATCATTTAACATGATCAATTTTACCAATATCAGTAATTAATTTCGTAGAAAGCAGTGCAGCAATTTTAATATTTCTAAACAGTGTATTCAAAAATCTACTTATTTTTTATTATCGCTTATTATAAATGAAAATGACCCAAAGTAACCTCTGTTTTTTGAGCCGCAATAATTACTGGACTGTTATGGATTGTTTACTTAAAATGTATTGTGCAATACCCTGTATAACATAATGTGTTTGACTAACAAGGAACCATAATAAACCTTTGCTAATGGTAAGTTACCAAATAAACATGGTTCTTGAGTCACGATCACGATATTTCAAAACCTTGGAATGTAACCTTCAGATTTAACATGTTAGTCATAGAATCATCTAGTCGTTTTAGCACAAACACTTTTAAAGGTGTAAACAAGTAGACCATAAATAGTTTTCATTAGCGTGCCTATTAAAAGCTCTAAAATTTTGTATCCATTCGATACTCCAAAAAACAAAAAGTCAATAATAATTTTATTTCTCTTTAAAAGTCGATAAACCTCACCGTTTAGGCACCAATAAACATCAAAGTTGTCATCAATTTGAATCAAATTACCTACATACATACAGGGTGTTCAGTAACTCAACCGACAAACTTAACCAAACGATTCTACAAAAAAAAAAGAAAAACTTGATATAAACATATGTTCTAAACGTCTTAGTTTTGAACTACGGGGTGTATAAAAAAGTTTTTTTTAATATTTAACACACCGTAGTTCAAAAACTAAGACGTTTAGGACATATATGTTTATATGAAGTTTTTTCTTATTTTCTGTTGTAGAATCGCCCCGTAAAGTTTGTCGGTTGAGTTACTGGACACCTAAGTAGAATCACCCCTTAAGTTTCGTGATCGATTTTTGAATCGCCCTGTTTATTGCTTCAACAATATGTATGTATTCCGTGTGAAAAATGCATAAAAAATTTGAAATTTATTTTTGTTTTTTTTTAATCGGCGAGGGAAAGATACATTTTTAAATACCGTTTCAATCTTCGTGGTTCTGATAATTTTTCCTCAAAAGT
Organism: Listronotus bonariensis; assembly: GCA_014170235.1. Lineage (NCBI taxonomy): Eukaryota > Metazoa > Arthropoda > Insecta > Coleoptera > Curculionidae > Listronotus > Listronotus bonariensis. The sequence goes on along the minus strand of JACEGR010006466.1, from coordinate 24,038 downwards.
TGCTCTTAGACCATTTTCAGTTGGAATAGCTATTTTTTTAGAACTTTTGGTATGGCATAAATACATAAAACAATGCTAATTTTTTCGAGGATGTGATTAGCAGGAAATCTTCTAGTAAAAAAATTACTTCAATTAATTACGTGTATCAAAAAAATTAATATAATTTAAATCTCTTTTATATTTTTTTAGATTAATTATTTCAATGCCAAACAAATTTTCCGTTTTACTACTGAATGAATGATGTTATTGGGACTATAAAGAGTTATTTTTAGAAGGTTACTTAAGAACTGTTGTGTGTAATGCTGGTAAAAATTTCAATTCATAGTATACGAACGCCCACATCATTCTTTACTGTAATCGACCTCATCTATCTAAAATGTTTTATAAGAATTATTCTGATTGTTTGTAATTGTGAGAAATATTTTAATTAAAAAAATAATAACTAATGAGCCATATAAATCGGTACCTTGCAATCACAAATGGTGTTGCTTAAATTTTAAACAAGAAACGATTTTGGTTCAAAATTACAAATTGGTTAAACTTAATGTTTTAAAAAAATTAAGATGTTTAAAGTATAAACTAAGCAAAATTATTTGTCACGATAACTATGGTTGCATAATCGTGTTTTGCTTAGTTATCATATTTACATATGTCTCCAAAAATAAAAAAATATACAGGGTGTTACAAATTTGAGGAACACTACTAGGATCTCGAAAACGGTAAGAGATAAAGGGTTGATTAAATTGGGGCAAAGTTGCGCATTTTTATGCTTAATAATATTCCGTTTTAAAAATTTGCAACCGTTCAGGGAATTTGCAAAACGGACTACTGTAGTTTAAATTCACAGAGAAACACAGTTGACTGCCAGTTGTAAGGGGGTACCATACGTTTAGTTCGCAGAGTAGCATAGTCGACTGCATTTGCAAAGCGAACTACCGTAGTTTTAATTTACAGAGAAGCACAGTCGACTGTATTCGCAAAGCGGGCTACTGTACTTTTAATTTACTGAAAAGCATAGTCGACTGCATTTGCAAAACGGACTACTGTGGTTTAAATTCACAAAGAAACACAGTCGACTGCAGTTGTAAGGGGTACCATACGTTTAGTTCGCAGAGTAGCATAGTCGATTGCATTTGCAAAGCGAACTACCGTAGTTTTAATTTACAGAGAAGCACAGTCGACTGTATTCGCAAAGCGGGCTACTGTACTTTTAATTTACAGTTTTTATTTTTTCTCAGTTTATTTAAAGAAATATTGTAAAACACACGACACATTATCATTGCCACTTTTTCTGTTCTATAAAATGATGTCACTAAATTTAAAATCCGACGTTCCGCTTTTAAGTTACTATCATCAACTTTGTTTTTTTTAATTGTCGAAATATTTGGTTTTAAACTTAATAAACTAGTATTTTAATTCTATATTCAACGATATAACACATTTTACATTTATGCGACGTTTCGAACTGAAAAAACATCTTTTACTATTTTGCCATTAGAAATTACGTTTTTATTGCAAACGATCGTGAAAATTTTCATTTCAACGTAAGTATGCATCCATTTTTTCCATTACTACCTATTATTATTCATTTAATTAATTAATTTATTTATTCATAATTCAATTAACAAGGTACGAGAATTAATGTAATTTACAAGAATTCACTTATACGTAATAAAATTATACACTTAATTTAATCAAACGCCTCCAATAACTTTATCATAGATGCATACTTACCTGCAAATAGAAAATACCCCGAATGTTTGGGGAAAAATCGTTATTTGTAGTGGCGTAATAGTAAATGATGATTTTTCGCTTCGAAACGTCGCAAGAATGTAAAGTTTGATATATTGTTGGATTTGGAATTAGAACACGAGTTTATTAAGTCTAAAACTAAATATTCTGCCCATTTAAAAGAACAAAGTTCATGATGGTGGTTCAAAGACGAAACGTCGGATCTTAAATTTAATGACATCATTTTATATTATATTATTTATTTTTAAGGTCTTACATATACCAGGTGGCGCATCGCCAGACGCCATAGAACATTCCATGTAAATTTTGATACCTTTAAATATTAACTCCCCTAATAATTTTACAACAAAATTGTATTAGACTATTTTAAGACATTGATAAGATAAGCTCACATCTTAAATTTTGTTATTTTCTAGTAATCCAATTAAAAGTTATTTAAGAAAAACAATTTGTAAATCGTTACATTATGTTATCAACGTCTTCAAAACAGTCCAATACAATTTTGTTTAAAATTCAATAGGAGAGCCAATATTTAAAGGTATTAAAATTTACATGGGATTTCCTATAGCCAGTCTCGCAATGCACCACCCGGTATTATGACCGAGAAAAAATGTTGTTTATTTGAAAAATGTATGCGAAGCTCTTGGTGCGTAGTTTGAAAGAATGTAAGTTTAAAAATAAAAAAAAACACAAGTTTTAATGTGATAATTACCCAGATATAATTTTCTACTTTCTCAGACATAGGAAGGTTTAATTTATATAGTCAAAGACTAAAACGAAGGATTGAGAACAAATTCTTTTCTTCAATGGATTAGTAAATTCTTCAGTAAAAGAAATTAAAGAAAATAAGATTGCCAATAAAAAGAAACAAGAGTTAATAATTCCTAGAAAAATGTAATTACTACATTTCTTTTTTTGCTTATTTCTTTGGAGGACAATATGTAAATATATACGGTTCATTGTAAAAAGAAATTATACACTAAATATTTTGTAAATCTTGTATAAAGAGTCACCATGTAACTTATAAGTTTTTTTTTATTTAGTGTACCCCCACCGTTTACCCAGCTGACCCCTTCGACCCGGTCGCTGATGCCGCCACCCTTAAAAAGGCCATGAAAGGCTTTGGTGCCGATGAAAAGCCATCATCGATGTCTTGGCCTGCAGAGGAATTGTCCAGCGTTTGGAAATCGCTGAAACTTTTAAGGTAAATACATTAATTTTTTTTAGTATTTATTATATACTATTTAAGTTATATTTCAATATTACAATATGCAATTTGTTTCAATGCTAAAGCGACACAACATTAATTTACCTTTAACCGACGCGTCATCGTATCACAGGAAGTTTTGAATGTATGGACACTAGCTAGTGTTCAACACATTGAAACTCAATTGATAGCATCGAGATAACACAACGTGTATATGTGTATAGTATACTACCATGATACAAAGATTACAAGAAGGTAGGATCAACAGCGATTCCAAATTGGTTCACTTTGCGCATGACGTAGCAATGTGACTTTTTTTGCCGCAATATTTAAATTTAGGTCCTAAGCAAGTCTAAAATGTTTGTAAATAGCAGTCATTTTTTTTTAATATGGGGACGAGTATAAAGAAATATCTTTCTAGAATTTTATTACTGTTAATCTAAGAATATAATATTTGATGTTAACATGCTTACGATGTTAATTTGGGCATAAACGGAACTTACGCAATAAACCACTATTTAAAGCACCTAAAAACAAATTATCCTATAGGTACCTAACTAGTTTTAAAGTCACAAAACTGCCAAAAAGCAATGTTAAACGGCAAACCAAACATCTAAAAACACGAAAACAAACGTATGGTTTCAACTTTGTTTACAAATTTAGTCACATTACTACGTCAGAGACGGCGGACACGTGATGCGCAAGATCTTACCTTTTGTATTTGTTGTATCATGGTATACTACTGGCAATACTAAAAAATTATGGACCATTACTCAATGAAAATTGTATGTAATTTAGACTGGGCTAAAGAAAACATTGTTCAAGGTGACATAAAAATAATTAATAGTTTAAAAAACTAAAAAACACGCTTTTATATGCAACCGAACTAAAAATTAGAAAATAATTTTCATTAAAAAAAATATTGTCATTTCATAGTAAAAAGCGTAGGGTGCATTTTACTATTTTTCATAACTTTTCCATCATAGATATTTGCAAATATAATAATTATAACATTTAATATATTTATCACCCCACGCTTTTTACTATGAAATGACAATATTTTTTTAATGAAAAATTATTTTCTAATTTTTAGTTCGGTTGCATATAAAAGCGTGTTTTTTAGTTTTTTTAAACTATTAATTATTTTTCATTTTTTAGTTTCTGCTACTCTTGACAAAATGGCGAAAAAATTTTTTATGAACAAGAGTGGCAAATTTTAAAATTTTTCCAACAGATTGCAACTCACTAAAAAATTTCTTCTTCATTAAGTAGCAAAGTTTGAAATTTTGCCAACAGATGGCAATCCAGGCAATGTTTGGACCGTTGCCAATATATTGCAACCCACTAAAAAAATTTCTTCTTCATTTAATAGCAAAGTTTGAAATGTTGCCAACAGGTGGCAACCTAGGTGTTGTTTTTATATTTTTATAATATAAAGGAAATTTTTTTTTCCTGGCGATCCAAAAAAGAATGTTAATTTTTATTAATTGCACATTATGTATTATGTATACATTACACATAATGTAATTTTTATTATGGAATCCTTGAAGTAATGGTGCAACTAACCCTATATTTTTATTGTTCATAAAAATTGAACACCCATGGTGCAACTAACCAAATTGTGTAAAAACTAAAAATTTCTTCTTCATTTAATAGCAAAGTTTGAAATGTTGCCAACAGATGGCATCCTAGGTGTTGTTTTTATAATATAATGGAATTTTTTTTCCTGGCGATTCAAAAAAGATAACGGGATACTGTTTTTAAATTATTGCATCTTCATCGGTCCTTGACACGTGTGCAAAGTTTCAAAGAAATCGAATAGCTGGAAGTTGGTTAAAATTAGGCTCAAAGATTCCGTTACATAGATAGATAGATAGATAGTTACAACCCAAGTTAATAAAAGCGTGTTAAAAATATCATGAAGGTTTGAGCCCTATTAAAGGTATATCTTCGCTACTAAATGTTTTTTGACAATGTTTTTTTATGCAAAACTCGCAAATAGTTGATCTAAAAATTTTACTTACACATGTTCTAAAAGAAAAGTTAATTTCCTACAGAGTAGCTATATTTATAAAATGTCAAATAAGCTGCTTCTATGTAATCGAGCTTTGAACATTGAACTATTTTTTCAGTTTTGTTTCTTGAGTTTGGATTTTTGTTACTAGTACAAATATCAATGTTTAAATAATTCCACTATACAGTGTGTCCAAGATAAGGATAAGCATGGGAATCTCAGTACCTATTGGAGATACACCTTAGGTTAAATTAGGAAAAAGTTGTGTTTTTTAAAGCTTATTTACAGGCCGTTTAAAAACTTGAAACATTTTCATGGCCTGCTGAGATATTTGGCAAAAACGAAAATTTGACTATATCGATTTTATTTTTTTCTGACTTTATTTGAAGAGATATAAAAAAACTAATAACACTTTTCATTGGCACTTTTTAGCTGGTACATAATTTAATATCATTATAAAATAGTATTTGTCCTTATTACCCTGCTTCTCGAGTTGTTGTTTTTAGAGCAATTGTTCTTATTGTTACTGTTGTCTCTATTAATGTTTATTGGTGAATAGTTAATATCTTATTGTATTATTACGGTCGAATATGCAGGATGGCCATTATAGCCATAAAGATAAGTTTGACATGCTAACATGCTACATTTTGTGCTGCAAAAATAAATGAAGGTATCATTTCTGCACTTAATGAATTATGGTAAATACATGGACCTGGTATTTTAGTTCCTAAAATTCTACACCACATATTAAACCCAAAACGTTCTTGATGTTTCGATATTTTCTTAACACTCGGATTTTGTTGAGCCTAGTAATGCGTATTGCGTATAAAGACAACAATAACAATAAGAACAATTGCTCTAAAAACAACAACTTGACAAACAGGGTAATAACGACATATACTATTTTATAATGATAATTAATTATGTTGCAGATACGGTAACAGGTATTAACGTCCAAGCATTTGTTTGGAAGGCCTACTTAAAAATAACTTTAAAAAAAAAAATTGAAAAAATGGAATTTTTCTTTTAACTAAAAATTAAAATATGACATGTGATACATCGTTTAATTTGTAATAAAAAATAGGATCAGATACAAGGTGTACTTTTTTTTCGAGCCATATAAAAAAATAAAGTTGATGATGGTTTCTTGAAAACGAAACGTCGGGTATAAAATCTAAAAATACCATCATGTAGTAGCTAAAAAGTGCCAATGAAGAAGTGTTATTAGCTTTTTATATCTCTTCAAATAAAGTCAGAATGAAAATAAAATCGATATAGTCAAATTTTCGTTTTTGCCAAATATCTCAGCAGGCCATAAAAATTTTCAAGTTTTTAAACGGCATGTAAATAAGCTTTAAAAAACACAACTTTTTCATAATTTAACCTAAGCTGTATCTCCAATAGGTACTGAGATTCTCATGCTTAGGATCCTTATCTTCGACACACTGTATATTTTTAAAGAAAATTTAATGCGCTACAAAAAAGTTCTCTTAACATTTTTAAATAAATACACTGAAATAACTTTTAGATTCAACTTCAACATCGAATAACTTTCGAAGGGGTACATTTGTTAAAAAATGTTTAGAGACCTTTTTGTAGTGCATCCAATATCCTTTAAAAATATGTATGGAATAAATTTAAATAGTCATATTTGTAGTAGTAACAAAAATCCGAACTCAAAAACCAAATTTAAAAAGTTCATTGCTTATTTAACGATAATTTATAAAATAAGCTTTTTTGTAGGGAATTTTATTTTGTTTAAAAATGTTTGTTGGTAAAATTTTCCAGAACAACAATTTACAAGCATTAAAAAAATTAAATAAAATGAAAAAGAGGGTTGTCAAAAAACTGCTAGTCGCTAAGATAGACTTTCTGATATTAATATTACGAGCTTAAACCTTCACGATTTTTTTGTCACTTTAAACAATATTTTCGATAAACAAAAAAAAGTCGATTTTTGGCCCAGTCTTATGCACATATTATTAATAAATCAAAAAGTTTTGTCGGCATTCCTAAACATAGAATGAAAGTGTAAAAGTTAAAATAATTGCGGTAAAATTAGGCAAAAAGTTGACAAAACTGTCATTGTAAAAGAAATGGTATACTCAGGGTATACTATAATAAATTTATATTACATACAACATGCCTACGGCGAACGTGTAACATTAATAAAGAAATGTTAAGAATTCTAAATTAAATTGCTCTTATAAATATATCCAAACATATTGAACTGTGAAATGACGAAAATAACCTGGATAGACACGTTGAGTTCTTAGGATATTTTTATTACCCAGGATTCTTCTTTTACAAAGCATCTTTTACTAAAAATAGTTAAGAACTTCTATAAATAAAGGCTTTAAGAAATATTTTAAATATCAATTATAAACAAAATAGCTTCAACTTTAGCCTTTACCTACGCTCCAACACCCACTAAATTGTTTTCTACTTTCCAATTCGCCCACGCTCAATAAATGCAAGTAAATATGGCGCCTATTTTTTAAGAGTTATGAAATCGTTACAAGTTACAAGATTTATGTGGCTTCCGTTTAATTTTTTCAACTTCGTTATGCAGCTTTTGGGTCTTGATAAATCGTTTACTGTGTTGGAATTAGGTTTAAGAAAAACAAAAGTTAATAGATATTTTGCCAACAATATTTAAGCTAGTTTTCAGTAATCTACAAAATTTTTATTCAGAAAACAAAAAAGTAAAAAGAAGACTTTCTGAATTATTATTATTGGCCAAGTGAAATAAGCAATATTTGGATATGTAAAAAAAAGTGATTTATTTTTGTGCTTGTATTGATCCTTGACTTTTTGGGCTATCTAAATCTCATCTTCTTTCCAAAAACTATACCTATCAGGTGTCAACAAATTTTTTAGACAAACCATAACTCCTGGAGTATTAAACTTATCAAAATGAGACCTGGTATAACTAAATGGTATTAAAAGAGAAGAGTTTTTGCCTATTTTTACTTTTTAGTCACTTCCGGTTTAACCGAAAATTTTGAATTTTTAATTGAATCACTATGTATATTTTATAAGTTTCGGATTCCTAAGACGATTCTAAATCAGAATAACAATTAAAGGATTCTAGCAATATGACTGTCAAATTTTTAATTTTTGGTCTTATTTTTATTAATAACTTGCATTTACTTTATTACTGAAATAATCAGAACTATGTAAATAAAATATGGTTTTTCTTTAGACTTCCTACGGAAAAGATCTAATCTCGGAATTAAAAAGCGAACTTGGGGGAAAATTTGAAGATGTCATTGTAGCTCTTATGACTCCCTACCACAATTCTATGCCAAAGAACTTCACGACGCCGTCGCTGGGTTAGGAACTGACGAAGAAGCCATCATTGAAATTTTATGTACTTTGTCCAACTATGGTATCAGAACTATCGCCCAGTTCTATGAACAAAGTAAGTAGTAGCATATGTACATGTCAGCGCTTAAAAGCTAGAGAAACGTGGTAAACTTGCGGTCAATTAAATGTTATTGAATTAAGGGCACAGAAATTTTTTAAAAATGTTTAGAAAAAGATCTTTTTTTCTATTTAACCTCATACCTGAAAAAAAATGTCGGTGCTTTTAATAAGTTTAGATACAAATTTTGTAATTGCTTACACTGATGGCGCAACTAGCCACACCTGGTTCTGGGGGTTTAAGCTCCAGTTTATAGACTATATTTGCCAAAAATATTAATACATTTTAAATTACCAACAGTTTTAAGGGAACTAATCGGCGTCTTGGGAGGGGCTAAGCCCCCTGGCCCCCTAATTGCGCCCCTGAATTGCTATAATTTAATTTGTTTATTTAAAACATAATATTGTGAATACTCTGTATAGGGAGGCATAAAGAATTTTTTATTATGTATTTACTTATTTTAGTATAGCAACCACATCTAAAATTAAACATCAGCAACTATGTATTTCTATTGGTCGTAAAATAAACCGACAGGGTCAAAGGGATTAAACATTACAACAAACGAGTTCAACTTTGTATATATACACAAACTGACCCAAGAAAGGGGAATGAAAATAAAAAGTATTGTTTTGAGTGAAGTTAAGTAAAAGAGTTAGAAGTTCTAGCTAAGCCGGTACTACCCCGAGTTCGGGCTATGCCCGTATTAAATTAATTTCTTTGCTGTATTCCCTAATAAAATAAATCTATAACTAATGTGTTTTTTAATAAACGAATAATGTGTAATTTAATTTGATTTTTTAATATATAATTTGGCAACCTAAAAATAGTATTTACCTTATAAATAACACTCTTCTGATAATAACTCATGTTTATATAATTTATAGACACGACATAAACCATATATCGCAAACATTTATTTTAAGATGTGTACAAATGGTTTATGATGGGTAGATATAGATATGTTGCAGTAAATATTCTAAGTAAGGTTATAAAAGTAAAAGAATTCCAAAAATAAAAATAAATTTTATTATGACAAATTTAAAATGTTAAATATTTATTGAAGTTAATATAAATAAAGTAAACAGGAACATAGAAACAGTTTAAAAATAAAATCTAAAGGATTATTTATTTGAGGTGCGAAGTATTTTTTTTTGTTATTTACAGTTTATTTGAAATATTTGATTTAATTTTATTTAAATTTTAATAGTAGAATAAAAATACTTTTAATTATAAATGTGAAACAAAAGGAAAACTAAAAAAAAGCAAAAAAAATATTTTACAACTGCAAACAAACTTATTGTCATCAAAAGATGTTTATTCAAATTTTCTTATGCATAAGGAAAAACCTCGAGTACTTAGTACTCAAGATATTAAAAAAATCTGGTAATAATAATTTTTCTTTAACAATTTTAGTTGCCATAAAGTTTTAAATAAAAATATTGTCATCAATTTGTCTGTTTTCAGTATATGGCAAACCATTAGAAAAAGACCTAAAAGATGACACATCAGGACATTTCAAGAGACTGTTGGTTTCCCTTTGCCAGGTAAGCTGCAGTATTTAAAACCATTTAAAATAAAAAATATGAACTCCAAATCTACTAAATACAAATTAGGTCTTACCTCATTAGTCGCTTTTTTATACTCATGTTATTCTCAAATTTAAATAAAATTTTAAATTTATGGGACCATATTTTGACACACAAAATTCCTCCGATTATTTAAAGGTTCTTTTTTTATCGTATTCTCACCATTGGGTTGTTAAATTCCCTTGACTTAAAAATAAAATGTTCGGTTATTGATATAGAGTAACTTTGTTTTTTTTAATGGAACACAATGTATATTTTTCTAAAACCTTAAAATTTATTTTTTTCCTTTAAAAAATGTAACATAAGCTATGAATAACGTATAGCTTTTTTCCCATATTTTTTTCTGTAACTGTAAAAACTAAATATTCATTGTCAATAATACTCTTAGCATGCAATCAATTTTATATAGATCAATAAATCCGTTATTAAAAAAAAAACCATAGCCTTTGTAATATTTTTTTATGGGTAAAGATTGCATTTTAAGATTGTAAAAAATATACTTGGTGTTCCACTTAAAATAACAAAGTTTCCTTTATCGAAAAATCGTCATTCTATTTTTGAGTCAACGGAATTTTCAACCCAATGGCGAGGATGTGATAAAAATCTTGATAAATTAATTTGTCTAAGGATATTCGCGATCAAAATGGGTTAAAACACAGTGCTTGTCTAAATTCAGAACTCCCCCTCCTAACTTTTAAATTGTTTGGTATTTTTTCATGATATATTGAGGACTTTAGTGAGGCAATATAAACCAAACTTAGGCAAGAAATGAAAAATATAAATGCCAAACTGTCAGCTGAGCGCCATATTGAAAAAAGATGGAAAGGTGTCTTGTGGCACATCATTTTAAAGCCCCTGACGAATAGTTTATAACCCCAGAATATAAAGTCATAATCTTTACCTACTACAAAATGGCGGTGTATGGCGGTTTCTATCATAATATTACCACATACCACATTTAGATGACCATATTTCTGAATTTAAATAAGGTAAATACACGTAATGTGATATTTCCTTAAAGCTCTTTTAAGGATTTATTTAATGGTAATATTGGTGATAATATACAGGGTAGGACAAAAAATATAGATTTTTTTAATGACGCACCCTGTATAATATATCACCACTGAAAAGATATCTAAAAGACCTTTAAGAAAACACCACATTAGGTATATCTAACCTATTTTTGGAGATATGGTCATCCAAATCAGGTATTTAGGTTATTTTGAAAGTACCGTCATTTTGTGGCAGGTAAAGGTATTCACTTTGTATTCTGGGGTTATAAAGTACTCGTCAGGAGCTTTAAAATGATGTGCCATAAGACCCCCTTTAATTTAATTTTTGTTTTCAAAATGGCGTCCAACTCTTAGTTTGACATTTATATCTGTCATTTCTTGTCATGAAAAAATACCAAACAGTTTAAAAAGTTAGGAGGGGGTTCTGACTTTAGGCAAGCACTGTACACCTGGACACCCTGAATATCATAAAAAATAGTGTGTATTCAGTTTAGGTTTTTGTTATTGTAAAAATATTTAAATCTTAGGCTAACAGGGACGAAAACCAAGGTGTCAACGAACAACAAGCCCAAGCTGATGCTGAAGCTTTAATTCAAGCTGGTGAAGACAAATGGGGAACAGAAGAATCAGTCTTCAACTCAATTTTAATTACCAGAAGCTACCAGCAACTTAGAGCAACATTCGCTGAATACGAAAGATTAACTGGCAAAGATATTGAACAGGTTATCAAAAAAGAATTCTCTGGTAGCATCGAAAAGGGACTTTTGGGCATTGGTAAGTTTGGTTGTGTTGGGAAATACGGTGATTTTTCGGTAACCGGTGAAACGGCGACAGTGATTTCTAAATCACCGTGATTTTAAACAGTGATTTTAATCACTACAGTGACTTGAATATACATAAATATTTAACTAAAAATGGAAATATAAAAACAGCTCGGTGTCTGGCAACGAAATATATTCTTTATGCAGCTCTTATCGGTTTTCGTTGTAGCATAATATTTATTGATTTTATAAAAATAAATATTATGCTGAAAATTAAAAAAAAAAACAGCAATATTACGAAATCTAAATTTTTTGGGCTCATAACTTAAATAATCATTTTTATATAAGATGTGACAACAAGCCTAATGTGCTATATTGCAATATTATTATGTAAAAATAATATCAAGTTTTAGGGTTTATTCATTACCTACTTTCAAAAATAAAAAAAAAACACATTTTTTATTAATCGAACACCCATTTTAACATTTTTAACTTAAATTCAATTACAAAAAATATAAATATAAAATATATTTTTTTTTTTTTTAAACAAAACGAAACACATAATAAAAAATAAAAATTTTAAAATTATTTAAATGAAAATGAAAAATTAGCATTAAGAAAGATTAGTTTTCAGCTTTGTTTGCACTTTATTGTAGTTTATTTCTACGGTCGGTTAATAACCTGGCTTTGGAAAACAGTCTTTCACATGGCTTGGCAGTGCCCACTGCACCCTCCACGTCCAAAAAAATATAAATATCATATCACCTTAAATCACTGTTTTCCTTCATATTATTTTGAAATAATTCATAGGTATATCATATTTCGATCGGCGCCATCAGCGATCATCAATGGGTGTCGTATCGATGCCAATTGCGGTATTCGCTTCGATCACTTGCTGATCACCGTATTTCAAAAAGTAAATCACTGGTAGCGCCAGTGATTTTCCCTTCACCGGTGAAATATCGCGGTTATTGATATGTCGCCCAACTCTAAAGTTTGGTTTAACTTGTCAAAAGTTAGGGTAGCGAGCAACGTTCCTGTAAATGATAACTATAAATAGTATTTTACTAAAGTTAGTCTTGAAAAGCCACTTCGGTTAACATTTTTATTTTAAATGAAAATCTAAAAAATATATCTCATAAATCTTATGGAACTTCCATAAGACATATTTATGGTTATACTCATATTTAAAAAATAAATAATATATAATTTTTCACGTTAAGTGGTTTTGTGTACTAAAAGCTAAAATAATTCCAGTGAAGTGCCTGCTTGTCGGATCGCACCAATCCACTCATCAATTTGGGGTATTGATCATACAAATAATAATAAAATCGTTGGGCATAAATTTCTATCATCTTAATATTTACTTTGGATACTCTACGCCCATATTATTTTAGAAAGTCTTTTTGATCTTTTTTAAATTTGCTGCTAAAAAATAACGGACTTTAATAATTTTCAATAACTATAAAAGTAATTTAATTTTCTGCCTAAATTAGAATATTAAGTAAAGTAAAAATAAATGCCAAAACTCAAAAAGTCAATATTTCTGTTAAGTAAGCTTTAGTTAACATTTTTAATACCATATATATAATGGAAATAAAAAATATTTATTTATGGAGGGCATGGTTTCTAAATTAAGCATTTTTAAAATACTTTTTTTTTTTATATGGAAAACATTTCAAGAATGTTGTGTAAAAATTTAAAGAACAAAATTAATGAGATACAGCTGTTTAAGTAACTAGGCCTGATCAATGCTTAAAGAACTTTTCGTTCTAATTTTTTTATGATCAGAACTTTAAAGCGCTTTTACCACAACTCACGTTTTTAAAGTTGATGGCCATCATAACTTTAATAATACTGAATCGATTCTTTCAATTTTACCGGCACTTCACACAACACTTTAAGTGTTTTTAGAAAAGTAAAATTTTAAATTTCAACGTTTTTTAAGCACGAATTATAGAATTAACCATATACTCCCCCACCCTTAATAATGTTCCTAACAAAGATACATTTTGCTTACAATATAGGCGCTTAAACACGATTTTTGATTTAGATGGTAAATTTATCATATAAATAAATCTGTTGTTACTAATAATAAAACAAAATCCCTTTTACTAAAATGTATGGAAACAATAAGAAGTTATTAAAACATATTTGTTAAATAGGTATTAGTAACATAGTGAATCTTTATTTTTAGTAAAATGCGTCAGAAGCAAAGTAGGTTATTTCGCCGAACGTCTCCATGAATCGATGGCTGGTTTGGGAACCAATGACAAAACTCTCATCAGAATCATTGTTTCAAGATCTGAAATTGATTTGGCTGACATTAAACAGGCCTTTTTGGATAAATATGGAAAGACTTTGGAAAGTTGGATTCAGGTATGTCATTATTTATTATGTTGTAAATATTTATTGTTTCTACAGTGGTTTATTTAAAAGAGACAAATTTAAGTATTCTCTCTATAAATTTTAAATACAACAGCTAAATAAATTACTCTTAAGTTAGGGATACTTTTTTCTATTAACTGGTTATAGTCATCTTATACTTTTCTTTTATATCGTCTTCTTTATTTGTTCTTAAATCATGTAGTTATGTTAATAATAATAATATAGTATAATATGTATGAGCCTATTGTATTGTTCATTTGCATTTGGTATGGGTCTGGTGCATTTTTCATTTGCATGCAACAACTGGAATGGGTTACATGATATATCTTTAATAGAAAATTATGACGAACATTATCTACATAATATAAACTCTTTATAGTTTTTTTTATAAGTTACACGATGTTTAAAGATATTACTGTTTTTAAACCTGTCTTTTATAGCTTAATACATCCTATAACATTTTTGGTTAAGGTCAATACTGTAGTGGGATATTGCAAATTTTAACTTAGAATATTTAGAGTAGTTAAAATGAACCTTCTTGGTAGTGGTAGTGGATATTAAGTGATTCAGAACTTATCTCCAAAATGTATTAAGAATATTCTATACATATATTACTTAAGGCATAAAAAACTCAAAAGCATAAAACTAAAATTACATAAATCGTAGGACGCGAACTTCCAATCAGATTTTCAATTTATTTTAGGTATAGAAAATAATATTTAAAACGTTTTTCTGTATCAATAAAATTAACAAATAATAAACTATCAACAAACCTACCTACCTTCAACAGATTAGCTTTGAAATGTTGTTTGTGACTTATATCACATTGTTTGTGCTCAACTTGTTTAAAATTTAAACTTTTAATCACAAACTACATACCTAATTGTTTAGACAATTTTACGGCTTTTGAGTTGTGTTTACTGCGGTGGTGTTAAAAAAATTATTTAAAGTCACATTGATTTAAGTAATTCTAGGATTATGTACTTTGCACATACTATGTTATTTCACTGGCAATGCAATGCGGCAACTTTGATTGTTAAACTGTATAATTTCAAGTATTTGTGGATAAATTGCCCAAACTAGTTAAGTCTTGAAAGGGTTTTGGCTATATAAAGCTAATTTTTAAAATAGTATTAAATTATTTTCAAAAATTATTGAGCCAGTTATTGATGACAAATGTAAATATTAAAAGAAGATAATTTTAGTTCTGAATCACCTTGTTTATAATAGCTGTGCATGAGCAAAATGTTATGAACTAAAAATGTGCATTTTATAAAGTGTTTTTCAATTGAAATGACTTCAGAAACCATTTATTATTATTATTATTATTTTTGTGTTGGTTTAAACGTACAAAACTTGAATTTTCAATTCATTAAATGTTATATGCATCTTTAAAAATTAAAACATATTATGCAGATATAGCTATTTTTAAAAATAATATGTAAAAATAATATTTTTGTCATAACAAAAGGTGTTTTTCTAACAAGTGTGGAAAGTGATACTTTTCCGCACGAAAAAGCAGTCAAATGGACGACTTTGCTAAATTTTGTATTAAAATCAATCTTTTTAAGTCAATTGAAGAGAAATTTGCAGGAATTTATTCTTTACAACTAGTTTTCTATTTTTTTCAGTATAATAATAATTTAAACTACGTCAAAGAATGGGTATAAAAGAAAATCTAAAATAAATTTAATGTTAGCCTAGAATCTATGGACATCATCTTGATTGTTTTTCAGATGCAACAATCTAGACAGTTTCTTTTCCTATTTTTGTTTATTTAAAATTTAGCTAACGAATCTTATAAAAATCAGTTTCATTTAATGCATGCGGTATAAGTAAAGTCCGATTTTTTTTCAAAATTTTGATGTGCACTGTATGAAATGTATGCATTTTTGGCTTCTCCCACAGTAGAATGATATACTAATATTTGCTTCCCTTTGCAGGGTGACACTTCGGGCGACTACAAGCGGGTTCTCCTGGCCATTCTCGACTAACTTTCCAAACCTCTATCTAAACGCACACCGTACTCACTAAGTGTCAGTCTCAAATCTCACTAATAAACAATATGTTGTATATGTGTACTCTTAAAATTTATAATAGCTTTCTCATAAACTGCCACTAGTCAATAAAGATTATCGTTGTTATATTGCTGTTCTGATTGAAGTTTAAGCAATTCACTAGAAATATCAACACCATAATCCACAGTAACATTCCAAAGTTAATTAAAAACACTCTCCATTTATATTTGTAAAAATAAGTCATTATTTTTAACACCCAATGATTTCTAACTAAGGGTTAAATCGGGGCAGTGGTAAGTCCAGTGATTTCAAGTCGACTCAATTAAAATTCAGAGTAATCTTATATTTTGTTATCTGCTTAATCTTATGATATCTAGTGATTTGCTTTAACCATAAAGTAGGAGAGTAAGGTCACACTCACATGTGTTGTATTTTTATATATTTTCAGGATGACGTAGGTAGCGACATCAAATATGTCTTGGTTGTTCTTGCTTCCTACTAAGTGTCCATTAAAAATTACTCAGGTCAGATTAAAAGTAAATTATAATAAAAAGAAGAGATATTTATTCTAATACATGAAAATTAAAGTTATATAATATCTAATCTTAGGTTACTTTAGTGGCCTTAACAGATGTTAAATCCGTTATCTGTACGTAGCCTTAGCCTTAATATATAAGTTTTTTATAAAACCTTTTGTTTTTTTTTCTGTCAAGAGTTTATTAATGTTACGTTTTCATATGTATGAGGTGTAAGGCATACTTATATAAAAATATTTTGTCACCCAGTCGTAATAGACTTTGTTTTTTTATATATATTATGTTATTTTTATCTTTTTGTATGTGTATGTGCTTTATGGTGCTTTCAATAAAATACATTTTAAAAAACAATGTGTTATTTTTTTCTTACAGTGAGGTGGGGGATAAACATTTTGTTATTGTATATAAGCGCCGGATTATCCATAAGGCAGAGTAGGTAACTGACTAAGGTCCCACGCAACCAGAAATTTTTTTGGTATTTAATTTTATTAGGGCAAAAATTTATTAAAAGTAATTAAAAAGAATAGCACGAGTAGTCCCTGGGCTAGTAATAAAATTGACTTCATTATAATAACACTTTCAAATCCTTTTTAAGGGTGTTCCTTTTGACAAGTCTACTACAAATATTCATACCGCCATATATGGAACTGGTGCTTTAACCCAGCCTGTCAATGTCAAATGTTTCGGGTGTAGGACTGGGCAAGCGCGTCACTTTTTTGTCGGACAAGTTAACCACAGTGTTTTACATGCAATTTTTAAGCATTAAGCCAAAAATCGTAAGGGTTACAGTTACGAAACCCGCCCAATCCGATACCCACAACATGTCAACGGGCCTTATGGTTTCGTGACTGTAACAGTTATGATTATTTGGCACAATCTTTAAAAATTGTATGTAAAACATTGTGGTAAACTTATCCGACAAAAAGTGACGCTTTCGCTCAGTCCGACACTCGAAACATTTGACATTGACGGGTTAGGTTAAAGTGCTGCTTCCATATTTGGCGATATGAATATTCGTGGTAGACTCATCAAAAGAAACTCCCTAAAAGGTTTTAAAAGTGGTATTATCAAGAGATCAGAAGTTAATTTCATTACTGGCCCAGGGCCTATAGTACATTACATATTAAGGTGGAAAGTGTTTCACTACTGTCAAGAGAAAGTGATGGTATACCGAGGTGTGTAGCGCAGTGCGGCTCGCAGCCCCTCAGCCAAGGAGGAGAAGGGGTAATCGCCCTGTCCTGGGGCTACTTCTCTAAGATTCCTTAATAAGACATGCGAAGGATTGATTTAAATACTTAACAGTATACTAAGGAAGTACTTTAAGATTTTTATTAAAACTTAAAAATAATACAAAAAAATAAATATTTATTGTTAATACATAAAAGGTACAGAAAATAATATTAAATAATAATTATAATACCTATGTATGTACATTTATAGTTAAGAGAGGCTTATTATACAGGGTGTCCAGTAACTCAACCTACAAACTGTAAGGGGTGATTCTACATTAAGAAATAATAATAACATATAAACATGTCCTAGATGTTTTAGTTTTAAACTACAGGGTACATTAAAAATTTAAAAACAACGTTTTTTTATTATAACTTTTATACCAATTAAAATACTACAAAAAAATTAAAGGACTATTTCTATACATCAAAAGACATTTTTTGACATAAAAGAGAAAAATAAAATTTTACCAGTGTAGTCCATAAGGGGTTTAGGGTAAATATTTTTTAAGAAAAAAATGGCACGCCACTGCATTTTCTAAAATTAAAATGTTTTCCTGGATCCCCGTTTAGTTTAAGAACAAATTTGATTTTTTAACTTTTTTGTTTGATGTTGGGTTATTGCGTAAATAAATAGAAACCATTTCTTTTCATGGTCAAATCCCCATCTAATTAAAGAATCAATAACAAGGGTTATTTTTACTGTGGAATTTGATATTAGCAATACAAATTGACCATGCCAAAAAATGGTTTTAATTTTTTATGCAAAAACCGTTGATTAAACTAAAAAGAAGTCAAGAGATCAAATTTGTTCTAAACAAACGAGGTTCAAAAAACAATTATTTTAAAAATGCAGTGGCGTATCATTTTTTCCTTAAACAATATTTAATCTAAACCCCTTATGGACGACACTGACAAATTTTTCTTTATATCATAAAAATGTCTTCTGATGCATAGAAGTAGTCTTCCTAATTTTTTACAAATATCTCAATTGGTATAAAACTTATAGCAAAAAAACGATATTTTTAAAAACACCCTCTAGTTCAAAAACTAAGACGTTTAGAACATATGTTTATATGAAGTTTATTTCTTATTTTTTATTGTAGAATTACCCCTTAAAGTTTGTCGGTTTGAGTTACTGGACATCCTGTATAATAAAATATTATGTTAACATTTTTAAATGTTTAGATTTTTACAACTTCTAAACATATTTAACGGTTATTATTATTCACAGTGCGTGTCTAAAGTAAGGATCCCCACTCCTAGCTTTTGAAAATTTGTAAGGACTTTAGTAAAGCAACATAAACCAAATTTTAGGCAATTTTGAAAAGGTGGGGTCTTGTGATACATTTTTAATGCTTCAGACGAGTTGTATTTAATAATCCTAAAATATAAAGTCAATACCATTACTTTCTAAAAAATGGTGGTACTTTTTAACCTACCTAAAAATTTCCTGAATATTTTCGAAACTAATAAAGTTAGATATACTTAAAGATTTTTTGTCCCACACAATATCTCCATTAAAAAGATCTTTAAAAGTAATTTAAGAAAATACCACATTTAAAATATCTAACTTTATTAGTTTCGGATATATTATGGCCATCAGCGTTAGGTTTAGTTTATGGGGTCCGCTGCTTCCCATCGTCTTGTAAATACAGGACAAAGTTTGAGTGCCAAAAAAGAAATACATATTTAAATTTCTCTTAGCCCTGCAAAACGCGTCCCTAAAAAACCTATAATTTGTGAGACTCGAAAGAACTAGAGTCCCAGTTTACTCTATAAAGCATAACCAACATGGTTGTCAAGGTAAATAGAGTGTAAAAAATGCACCCGGTAAGCTTGGATCAATCAATTTCAAACAGGAAGTTAATATGTTAATGCGTCTGAAAACAGAGTTGCGGTTAATCATACTAGTCTGGTCAACATGTACCTTTTTGGGTAAAATTTTTGTATATTCTCCGAAAATTGCGATCAAGGTGTCATTAGATTCGGAATAATGTATAGAAAGCTTAGGGAAAAGTCCCGAAAGGTAATTATTAAAGTACCGCCATTTGCAATAGGTGAAGATATCGACTTCATGTTTTAAAGATGTAAATTATTAGTCGGGATCTTTAAAATAATGTGCTACAAGGCCTTTTCCATGTTATTTTATTTTATCAAAACTGCCTAACATTTGGTTGCTATTTCAAAATAAACACTCCTATAAAATATGCTTAGTTTTTTTGCACCGTGTTTTATTTACTTAAATCAGCTTATTTTTTAAAGCAAACATAACAATTTTTTTCTGTGTTTTTATATATTTTACTAAAAAAATATGAGAAATTTTGTGTGAGTTAACCGTTTCGAGGGGGTTTGCGGTAATAGCAAATAAAATGTTATAAAAGTGTATAATTTCTTTTAATAAAAATCTTATATCTAATAGGAGCTAATAGGGTAATTAAGGGTTTAGTGTAGTACAATGTTAAAAAATGTAATGTCAGAATATTTTGAAAAAAAAAACTTATCCAGGCGAAATAGGTACAGACAAAACAGGCATACGTTAAATTTTTAGTTGCTGTAGCATATACTAAAGATGGGTCCCCATTTAATTCATTAACTGAACAGCGATGCCCGCAAGTACACCAAAAATGATAAAGTAAAGAAACCCTTTTGTGAACAATGATTTATTGCAGCAAAAATATTTTACCCGACGAGTTTCTAGTACCACGCCACGTGCCACCGGTTTTATAGTAGGACAGAGGCGAAATAAGATAATGTTTTTTAACTAGGTAATACGTGTTTTAGCAATGTATTTTTTATTATTTATCTAAAAATATGTAATCAGCCTTTGTCCGAGGCTATGTGCTTTCGAAAAGGTTGGTTTACTTTGTCATTTTTTGTGTACTGATGTTATACCGACCGTGTAATACCTATTTTGATTTTGTTACATTACATTTTCTAGCGTACTTAAATAAATGCAGTTCTACTATGTTAATAATTATAAAATATTATTAAACTTTAAGATCCATACACAGGCTGTCACAGTGGTATATCACTTTTTTGTGCATAAACAACAAAACAAAATACTCTACATCTATAAAGTTATTTAAAGATAGTAAAACAGTAAGTAGTACATATTTAGAGTGTGTATACATGCGCCATTTCAAAACGTTTAATGTGGAATTTTTGCAAATGCATGCAAAGGAGAGTCTAGAAAAAATTACAACAGTTATTAACAAAAATATGAGCAAAAATAGCCGTCCAGATTTTTGCTACAATCTCAAAAAGTATGAGTGTAAGCTTAATTTTTAAAAAACAGGAAGTTTAGGTAAAAAAGTTTTTAATTCCCGGAATTGTAGCCCCAATTTTGACGTGACAACGTCTTATAATTCGATAGACCCGGCTGCACGCACCAAAAAACATGGCTCATGCGGCGTTACCTCGCGCGTTCCATTTAAGGCTTGAAGAGCAAGCGAGAGTGCGGAACAAGCGTCAAAGAGGCACAAACTTCGCGTTCGGTTGCGTTCGACATCTGTTTCTCTCTACTTGAGTGAGCGTGCAGTGAAAAGTGAATGTGGTGTCAATTGTTTATAGCAACGATAATTGCGGCAATAAAGGTAATGATTCTTTCGACGTTGTCACGTTCAACTATCGTCAGTAAACCGACTTTGCAGACAACCGACTTTTTTACAATATTTATTTAATGTAAAAATCGGCTTTCGAGGGGCGGTTTCGGCATGCGCGATCCGCAACTGTAGTACCAATAGGTTATAAATAAAAAAATTTATGCAATTAAATATTTATTTTAAAATTAAAAAAATCTAGTGTTGTCTAGACACTTCAAAGTATCAACATTTTTCAAATAATTATTTATTTGTTAATTATTAGTTTTTTACGGGTTTCGGTTGTCATAAAAGGCGGTATAAAAGTTTAAATATTTGATCTATAAATAATTCACTTCCTTCGAGCTCTTTTTATTTAGAGACTTCAGTTATGGAACAAAAATTAGGTTTAATTTTATGTTAACTAGAATTGTTTTTGAGTTGACATTATTTAAACATAATCTCATTTTCGTAAACTTAAAAAAAAAATATTAAACTTAAAAAATTTCATACAGCAATTAATTAAACTTTTCCAAAATTGTATTCTTGCTTCAGTTAGGTCAACCTGTATATGGATAAAGTTTTTATTTTTTAAATTTACTTCTACTTTTCCGTTTTCACTAACAATAAAATATTAAACTATACTGGTAATAATACTACTTTTCACATTGGTCATTTTCGTTTTTCCAAAGTTTTAGACATTAAAAACAAATAAATAAGTGAACGATAGGAACATATTCTAAAATCTTAAGTTATAAGGCAAATCTTGGTACAAAAATAAATAAAAAATCTAGTTATTACATACAAATTCTGTAACTAATTACAAAAAAGGATATTTACAAACCATTATAAATAACTACATGAATAAAAGAAAAATAATTATAAATGTAAAAGTTGCTTTTTTTATGAATGGACTTCAAACCCATTATTAAAAATAATATGAACTTTTTAACTTTAATGCCAGGTGAGTTTTTAACAATACATTTCTTATATGTTTTCAGTTATATTTTTGCAAAAAAAAATTAGAGTAAACTTAAATTACACAGGCCCACAAAAGTCAAAACGGGGGTTTAAACTTTGCTGATGCCAAGGGAGCATTAGCTATTTTTTTCAAATAGAAAGGGGTTATGTAACACCTCGTTTTAAAGGCCATTTGATTATCTAACCAACGCCGCGCAATGTTTTTGAAAATCAGCCAAGCCTTTCCAGACTTAGAACCATTTGACTCAAATACTGTACAGTCAGTGTGGTTTAAATGGCACTGGCCTGTAAGACTGGACCGGCTTTTAAAAGAAAGTTGCGTTGGGTAGAGTATCAAAGGGCTTTTAAACCAAGTTGCTACATAACCCGGCTTTCTATTTGAAAAAAATCTAGTAACCACTTGGCACCACAAATTCGTTTTTTTGCAGTTATATTTGAGTGCAGTTTGCTGTTGCTGGTCCTATACCCAGCACAGTTTTTTTTTATAATTTTGTGAACGTGTAAGTGTCAAGTTTAATAAATTAAAATATTTTTTTATATAATATATTTTTGTTTATTGTCATACACCTCTTTTTACTATTCCAATAGTAAATATGAACGTCTATTTCTAAAAGTTCTTAAAATCACATCCAAAGCCTAGGGTTGTACCCTTACAAACATAAGTCCCTAAAAACTACTTAGTATAACCTTTGGCAACGTGTTCAAAAGTCCCAGTGTCGTCAGAACCGGAATGGCTGGGAAAATGTTCTTTTCACCCACTATTTGTTACAGAATATGATGTCTTTTTCTCCCCATATTGCAAATCTTGAAATGACAGAGCGTGTGATCTGAAACATATGCAAATAATCGTAAGTTTTATAGGGATTTATAAATAAATAATTACTGAAACTGACATATTTTTATCATTATTCCGTTTCCACGTATTGTCTGTATGTAAGAGTGTGTTGTGCACACCTACAAAGGTTGTTTTGGTTTTGACAGTGTTACAATTTTAATTTACATGTAATACCACATAAAATATTAATTATTTTGTATGTGGTAATATTTATCATTTCATAATATACAGTGTGTCCTAGGATGGGTGTTACAAGAGGATAAATGGACCAAAAATTTTGGAGTTTTTAAACGTTCTTTTAGAAAAACTGGTCGTATGGTCCAAAACTGATAAATACACTATTTTACTCCAATTGGTAATATACAGGGCGAGTTATAACTAAAAATATGAAAAAGGAACAAGAGTAAAAGTACCTACCTTTATTTATAAAAGTAGGCAAAATTGTATAGGTAAATGTTGTAGAAAATTACATTTTATGTCAATATTAAAGTTATAAAATAAAGTTAAAAAACAATTTTTGTCAATTTTTTAAATTATGCATCAACAGTTTTTAAAATACTTGAAATAAGCGAATTAAAAAAAAGAAAAAATTATCAAATTTTCTTTTAAATTTTGCTTCCTCTTGTCCATTACTTAAGTTGTAATGCGTAATGTAAAACAAATGACAATTACATTTTTTTACTCTTTTTCTTTAACTTCAAGTTTTGACA